>CM019149.1:247973320-248127892 GCA_009733165.1 Naja naja | reverse complement strand
TTAAAAAAGGAAATGCAATTATCTTCTTAATAAGAATACTGCATGTTTGAAATAAAATGCAAAGCGGGTACAATTTTTAATTTATTTTTGATGTAACTGACTCACTATTGAAAAAATTATATACTTTAAAATCTTGATGTTGATCAGGGATCTAGACATGCTTACAGTTAGGAGCAGAGTGGTTAACTGTAGTCCCTTCCCTTGTTACCTTTGTCCTATACCATTATGTTGTTGTTGTTTTTTATCAGATGGGTTTTAATATTGAATGTGAGTCTTTTCTGCAAGCAGGAATTAGTCCTTTTGCTCTTCAAATTGATTAATTAAGGCATGCATTCTGTGTCATTAAAACAATTCTGCTGAGAACACATGGTTGTTCATGCCATTATATTTCGTTTGGCTTTCAGTTACTGCCACATTTCAATATAACTTTATACTACGGTTTGTCATTATACTTGAATTTACACAGTTAATAAGATAATATTTTGTGAGAAACTGAAAAATCAGGTAATCAGTAATATCAGCACAATTTACATCTGAATTCACAAATTACAGTTATCTTTGCTGTCCCCAATCTTTTTGGGCACCAGGGACAGGTCCCATGGTGAAAGGTTTTCCCAGGTGGCATTATTTTGCAGGCTGCCTGCATCCCATGGATAGGACTTCACTTATTTGTGAAGCCCAGGTGCTGGCCTGCTATGGACTGGTGCCTGACGGACCGGGATTGGGGACCCTGCTTTTAAAACATTAATACACATGAGGATACAAGTAAATTCACAAAATTTAAGTATTGAGAAATTGAAAACAGAAGCAAGCAACTATAATATGCCTGACATACATTGTAGACACTGAAATATATTGACTTACCTACTACACTCAAAATTGATGTCTTGATAGGTTTCTAACTTAATACTCTTTTATTTCCTCCCAAATTTACTGTCTTTCTCCTTAACTCACATCAGGGCTGGGTTATTTATCTATTGCTATGTTAACTATAAATCTGAAACCAACAGATATGGGATGAGCTGACTACCACTTCCCAAAATATCTGGAACTTAGCTGGAGGGTGAAAATTTGATTAGAAAAGCAGATTAAGGACTGAGCAATTGTTATAGTTTGTTGCTGTAAATAAACGAAGTTATAGTTCAACTTGAAACTGCTTGGACATTTCATAAAGTACAGACAGGCAATAAAGGATGTAATGCTAATTTCTGAACTCTTGCATGTCACTAAAACAGGTGCCACAGTAGTGGGACTCAAAATGTTTTACTACTGGTTCTGTGGGCATGGCTTGGTGGATGTGGCTTGGTGGGCGTGACAGGGGAAGGATACTGTAAAATCTCCATTCTCTCCCCACTCCTGGGGGAAGGTTACTGCAAAATCACCATTCCCTCCCCACCCCACTAACCTGCTTTCCAGTTCCATTCTCTTGTGCAGGGCAAACAAAAGAACCCAGCTGGGACTTGGGAGGCATAGAATAGATGGGGGCGGGCCCAGTCAGAGGTGGTATTTGCTGGTTCTCCGAACTACTCAAAATTTCCACTACTAGTTCTCCAGAACTGGTCAGAACCTGCTGAATACTACCTATCAGCTGTCACTGCCAAACCAACATACAGTTTAAGCAGAAATATGAGTCTGAAATTTAATGCATTTGTGCATGGGAAGTTGTGTTACACCATTCACAATCACTTTCTATTATTTCCTTAAGATGCTGCATGAAGCAGGTTTTCTCATTCTATTGCATAGCAGGACTGGCTTTAGTTGTTTATCCCAAAGTATATGACTTTATAATAGTTTGCATATTACCTGGCCATTAATATTATCAATCCTTTTCTTTTATCTTTTTACAGGCATTTTGTTGAAAAGATGGTTCTTTATTTGAATACTTTTGTTCATTTCATGCTCATGCTTTTGAACCATTGGATAGTCTCAACTCTATGTCTAAATCTTGAGGATCCAAATGTGTGTAGCCACTGGGAGAGGTAACATTACTTTTAATCAATAGTTCTTTTAGCATGATTATTTTAATCAATATCTATGTAAAATGTGCATTAAATGTGAATAGCGAGACATGGGTAACATTATGAAATGACTATGTTAAAAAATATAAAACCAAGCCACAAATGGATGCATGTATTTTTATGAATGGCATAAAACTAAAACAGGGTATGAGTATGAAGCAAAATCAGCAGCAATGATGCCCGTCATCTATGAAGTAGGCAGACTCTATTTATCAAGATAAACTGCCCCAAGAAGATTGCAGTATCTGCAAGAAATATCATTTGCCTGCAAACAAGAATTGCTGGACCATAAAGTAGATGAAGTAATAGAAAATGAAGAAACTAAAGTACTATGGGACAATTACTTGCCACAAATTACCCCAAACTTAACAATTGTTGATAAGAAGCAATAAAAAGTCAGATGGTCCTGCAAATAGAAGTAGAGCAACTGTGGCAAATGAAAGCAAAGGTAGATCCAATAATAAATGGTGCCTTGGATGCAGTCTCAAAATATCTAGCATGCCACTTGAACCCTATTGGCATTGACAAAATCACTATTGTGATCATCATCACTTAGTTGCAAAAGTCAGCTCTACTTGGAACAACTTGCATTCTGTAATATCATTCTTTAACATCATTGACTAATTACTGTACATCTGCCTATCCCAGGTCTTTGGGAAAGACTCAATAGCTAGACAAAACTGCCCCAGACAGTCTAAACATCTGGAGAACTATGTACCCAAGCATAATATTCATCATTTCATTATATGCCCATAAAATAATGCATTTTATTATTTTATAGTATTCAATAATATAAAAATTAAATCAAACATTTCCTGTACCAATGCATACTGTAATTGTTGTTTGTAGTTTTGATGTGATCAATAATTCTCTTCTAAATTTTCTGGGGATGGAAAAGCAGAATCAGCAGAATGTGTCTTCTTTTCTTTGATAAACTATTCTAACACAATCAGCTTGAACGAAATAAAAAATAAAAAACTGTGAAGGGCCACTGCAATGCCCCCCATTGTTATTCACCTTTACGTTTAACCTCAGGGCCACTGCAGTGCGGAATGTAAATATTTTTATGTAATTATTTTCACTATCAGCAATAATGTCTCTCGTCTAAACTTTTATTTCCATCCTATTGAAATTTCTTCACTTAATTACTCAAATGAAGTGCATGTTTAATAATTTTATTCCTTTTTTTCTGTCCAGTTATTCTGTTACAGTACAAGAATCCTATCCCCATCCTTTTGATCAGATTTACTACACCAGCTGTACAGACATATTGAACTGGTTTAAGTGTACACGACACAGGTGATTTTTAGTAACTCTATTTTGATTACCCTTTTAAAGTGATGTTTTGTAAGTACTTAATAGTTGATATATGTTAAAAACAGTAGAAATGTGTTGAAGCATAGTGGCACATTGATAGCATTTGCAAAATCAGATGATATGAATATTTACATGTATAAATTATTTTCTGTAAGTTAGCCTTGAAAATATTATCCTGAATTTTGAAATGAATTACTAGATTAAAGAGGAATGTATGACTTGCAAAGATCTCCTCTTTTTCTAAAAATATAATTATAGTAAAATGGATATATTATTATTTGAGAACAGAAAATTTCAATTATAACTACTCTGTATTTAATAGCCTTCCTTGTATTGGGCAGAAGTGAAATTATGGCTTCAGCTATGCATAGTGGAGCCACTGTGTGTGAATTGGCGGTTATATAAATTACTTTAACAAATAAATGCATGTATTTATTTACTGATTCTTTTTGAACAATTCAGAATTTGTTTTTAATGTTGAATCATTTTGAGTTTTAAAAGTTCTGAATTTGTACAATGGTGACACATGAGAAAAGTATAGTTTGTTCTTGCTGTGCTCCCTTGTCTGACAACAGTTTTGTGGATTTAAAAATTAAATATTGGTCTGAATATGTACTAATTCATTAGTTAAAATATTTAATAACAAATGTAGATTACAAATCCATATAACATCAGCCGCAATTCTGAAGTATTTGTCACAGACCTTGAAAAGGATCTCCATATGCAGATAATGGAGTTTACCGGTAATGTTGTTTATCTTTCTTTGTAAGGGATGTAGCTGATTTATAAAACAATCCAATTTATCCATAAATAGCCATAGCTGGATCTTTGAAATAGTTGTTCACAAATTTTACATGTCCATATTTTAACAGAATCAGCTATCGAACTGCTTATAGGCATGGAGAAAAGACTATGTATAGACGGAAATCTCAGTGTTGCCCTGGATTTTATGAAAGCAGGAAATGTGCATTCGTAAGTAACATTATTGTCATAAGAATATCCAACTCTTGATAATATGTTAATGAAAATGCTAATGAGAATTCCCCAAGAAACAAAATGTCTTTAGAAGAGCAGTGTGTTAAGTTTGCATAGAGAGGCAGACACGGAGTGCTTCAGCTCTTAAGTTTTATTGTGACTTCAGCTCAGAACGGACCCAATTTGGCTTAGCCGAGGCAGCTATATAGCCAGCTGCCTCAGTTGACAGCCAATCAGAGTGCAGGGTTTTCCCGCACTTTTTAACCAATGATTTCAAACACTTTACAAGAACAACCAATCAATTCAAACGCTGCATACATAACACCCCTCCCCACTAGGTTTAGTCCATACTCAAACCCCATCTATCTAATGTATTCTTTTAAATAGGTGGGGCTCTTGCGTGTACGTAGAGACCTACGTGGTTCAGGTTTTTTAGGAGTCTCACATTGTGATAAAGGAAATGTATCTGTCAACATCTCCATGCTTGGACTACTAGTCAGGGTAGAACCTGTTTGGTTACTACAACCTGGTCTCTCCTCCCAGTCCAACTCCAACCCAAGGTCAACACCCAAGTCTGGTAGTGATGTGCAATCTTCCCTTTGTAAAAATGGTTGTTGGCACTGTGACAGGTTTTGGGATGGTTCCTGTCGTGTTAGCTCGTTACACATGGGGTTGGTTCTTACTTGCTGATTACCTCCATTATCTCCCCTTCCCCTAGAAAAGGAGTGGGTATGGAATCCAGAGAGGAGCAAGGGCGATGTTCCAGAGGCAGTCTGGACCTTAACTGATCTATGTGCCTACTCCACAAGAGACCATTTTCAGTTTGAACCATGTAAGACCTGGGGCCTGTGATCTGGGTTACCTCAGCAGGAATCCATAGTGGTTCACCTACAAGGTTTTTAGCATAAACAGAATCACCCACATTGAATGTACGAGTCTTGCTGGTGGAATCTAAGGGAGCGTTGGGTGCGTAAGTGGGATGGAGGCGATCCAGAGTGGACCTTAGTATCCTGCCCATCAAAAGCTCAGCAGGAGTTAGATTAGTGGATGGGCTGGGAGTGATGTGCTGGATACTGAGTAGTTTTTCAACTTTCTCAGTGATATCCCCTGGACCCAATTGCTGAAGTTTTTCCTTGGTAAATCATACCATACGTTCAGCCCGGCCGTTAGCCGAAGGATGCCGAGGGGCTGTCAGGGCATGTCTGATACCCTGTTGTGCTAGATATGATTCAAAAAGGTTGGATGTAAATTGAGGGCCATTGTCAGAAACAAGCACATCAGGTAACCCGTGAGTTACAAAAGCTTTTAAGCTGTTTGATGACAGCTTCAGCTGTGGTGGATGCCATAGGGATAACCTCTAACCATTTGGAGTATGCATCTACTATAATAAGGAAAGTGTGCCCTCTGGTAGGGCCAGCAAAATCAATGTGAATCCTGGACCATGGGCCCCTAGGACATTCCCATTCCTGTTTGGGGGCAAGAGGTGGGGCAGGCCTGACTTCCTGACAGTTGGGACAGGAAGCAACCCAGTTTTCAACCATTTTGTCAATACCTGGCCACCATACATAACTCCTGGCCAATCCCTTCATTCTGACAATTCCTGATGACCCTCATGCAACATTTCCAAGACCTCTTTCTGTAGTTTTGCAGGAATAACCACCCTGTTACCCCACAAAATACATCCTCTTAACACAGATAATTCAATTTGCCTGGATTTAAAAGGTTGGGCAAGTTGAGGTAGATCTTGAAGTGGCCAACCCTTCTTAATCCAGCCTATAACAGGAGCCAATAAAGTGTCTTTGGCAGTCTCTCTGGCAATTTCAGCAGCATGGACTGGAAGCTTGGCAACAGTTTCTAGAAAAAAGGTGTAAGCAGGGTCCTCAATGTGTGTAGGAAGTGGGCAGCGACTCAAAGCATCTGCGTGCCCAATGTCTTTTCCAGGCTTGTGTATGAGTTTGTATGAATAAGCAGCAAGAAATTCAGTCCATCTCAGCATTCTTGGTGACAGGATTGTTGGTGTTGGTTTGTCCCCTGCCACAATGCTTAAAAGAGGTTTGTGATCTGTGACAATGGTGAATCTTCTCCCATATATGTACTCATGAAATTTCTTGATAGCTGCCATGATTGCCAAAGCTTCCTTGTCCAGTTGGCTGTAGTTTCTCTCTGCTTTAGTCAAAGTGCGAGAGTAAAATGCAATAGGGGCTTCCCTCCCGCTGGGAAGCCTGTGGCTCAAACCCCCCCCCCACTCCAAAAGGGGATGCATCACAAGTCAGTACAACAGGCAAATTCTCAGAGAACTGTATCAGTACACAATCAGAAGTGATTTGTTTCTTAATATTGTTAAATGCAGCTTGTTCTTTTCTGCCCCAGACCCATGCAGATTTTTTGTCCAGTAATCTATGTAGGGGTTCTGCAGTGGTTGCTTTTTGAGGTAGAAACATATGATAGAAGTTAATGAGTCCCAGAAATGCTTGCAAGTCTGTTTTGCATTTTGGCCTGGGGGCTTCTTTGATTGCCTGGACTTTGGCTTCTGTGGGGTGGATGCCATGTTTATCAATCATGTAACCCAAGAATTCTACTTTGTCAGTTCTAAGTGTACATTTGTCTTCTTTGACTTTTAACCCCGCTTTTTTGAATCTGGTTAGGACTTCTCTGAGTTTCTCGTGTAATTGAGTGTCATTTTCAGCAGAGATTAAAACGTCATCAAAATAAGGCACCACCCCAGGCAACCCTTGTAACATCCTTTCCATAAGGCTTTGGAAAATGCCTGGTGCCACACTTACTACAAATTGTAACCTTTTGCATTTGAAAGCACCTCTATGGGTTACAATGGTTTGGGCCTCTGCAGTTGCATCATCAACTGTTAACTGTTGATATGCCTGGGCCAGGTCCAATTTGGCAAAGACTGTGCCCCCGCCAAGAGAATGTAAGAAATGATGCACCACTGGAACTGGTTATGCACTCTGTTGTAGCGCATGGTAATCTTCGCAGATTCTTACAGACCCATCAGCCTTGACTGGTGTGACTATGGGTGTCTCCCATCTGGAGTGGTCAGTGGGCTCTAAAACCCCTTGAGCTATTAGTTTATCTAATTGTGCATCAATTTTTTCCTTTAAGGCAAATGGAACCCTTCTGGGTTTTAAATGGATTGGTTGTACCTTGGGATCTAGATTGAAAGTGATAGGGGTCCCCAAGTACTTGCCTAATCCGTCGCTGAAGACCTCTGGAAACTCAGACTTCAAGGCCTCTTCCCACTCAGTGTTGCTCACGTGATTGATGCCAGTCACCTCGATGCCCAGGGGGGTTGAACCATTCAAGTCCCAGCAAACTTGGGCGATCCTTGTCAACGATGGTCAGGGGTAGGCGTTTGGCGTGGCCTTTGAACTTCACGTTGAATTCTCTTGTTCCAACTACTGGAATCTTGTTCCCTTGGCAGTCTTTAAGAGTCAATGCCTGCTTCTTGAAGTGAGTCTTCTGAATATCCGGTAACAGTCTTTGAATAGTGTCCCATGACACCATAGATAGGTATGAGCCTGAGTCCACTTCCATTTGGCAAGGCCTTCCTTCAATAAGTACCTTGACATGCACTTTTCTGTTATTTAAAGAAGATGAATGACCAATAGTTACTGTCTGATGAGTTTCATTCTTCCCATTTGCTTCTGTGCTGCACCCCATTTTCTCACTGAGGTTGTTTGGCTTGAATTCTTTGTCTTTGTTTGCAGCAAACTTCCTTCTGTTTGGTGGAGTTCTGGATGATTTGCAGACTCTTGCTAGGTGCCCTCTTTTTTCACAACGGAGGCAAATGGTGTCTAAAAACTTGCATTCAGTGCGGGGGTGGCTTCCCCCACAACCTCTGCAGTAGAAGTCTTGCGTCTTTCTTCCCAGGTCTTTTCTTTTCTGCTCCATTCTGAGTCTGTAAATTCCTTCCTCCACCTCACTGCAATCTGACTCAGAATCTAGTTCATCACAATGATTTGTGGTGGTCTTTTCCCCATCAGAATGGCTTGTGGCCCTGTTCCTCTTCCTCATGGCTGCTGCTGAGGATTTGGTGGCTTCTGTTGAAGATGCTTCTTCTATGGCTTCTTTTAGCGTGATCTTAGGTTTCATTAATAACTTGCTCTGTAATACCTTGTCTTTAAGGCCCAACACAAAACGGTCGCGCATGGCCTCCTCTAAACTGTTGAATTCACACGCACCCCCAATGTCTCTTAAACTTGCCACGAAGTCATTTACGCTTTCGTTTTCCCCCTGATCACGACGATAAAATTCATGTCTCTTAATGAGGCACAATACTTGTGGCGCATAATGGGCTCTTAACAGCCTTTCCAGATCAGGCCATGCCATTACCTTCACGTCTGCTGCTCCCGCTAGTGCCTTCGCCATCTTGAAAACCGCCGGACCCCAGTATGTGAGAAAGACCGCCCGCTTCCGCTGCTCAGAAATGGCGGCCAGATCGTTTCCCTCCAGATACATTTGGAAACGATCTGCATATGACTCCCAGTCTTCTGCCGTCGGATCAAATGGGGCTGGGGGGGTGTTCAGCGCAGCCATCTCGCTCTGCTTCTGTTCCACATCGCCTTCTCTTCAGGGGAATCCCACCTTCATCGCCAGTGTTAAGTTTGCATAGAGAGGCAGACACGGAGTGCTTCAGCTCTTAAGTTTTATTGTGACTTCAGCTCAGAACGGACCCAATTTGGCTTAGCTGAGGCAGCTATATATAGCCGGCTGCCTCAGCTGACAGCCAATCAGAGTGCAGGGTTTTCCCGCACTTTTTAACCAATGATTTCAAACACTTTACAAGAACAACCAATCAATTCAAACTCTGCATACATAACACAGTGGGACGAGTATGGTGGTTTACAGTTATGGGATGCTTCTTTGGCACTAATTGATGGGGGACGGGGAAATGTATTAGCAGAATAACAGAGTTGGAAGGAACCTTGGAGGTTTTCTAGTCCAACCCCCTAATCAGGTAGGAAACCCATTCAGACAAAGTTGTCCAACCTCTTCTTAAAAACCTCCAATGTTGGAGCACCCACAACTTCCAGAGAGTCAGGATATTTCTCCTTAGTTCTAGATTGCTTCTGTCCTTGATTAGTTTCCATTCATTGCTTCTTGTCTGTCTTCAGGTGCTTTGGAGAATAGGTTGTTCCACTCCTCCTTGTGGCAGCCCCTCATATATTGGAACATAGTTATCATGTCACTCCCTAGTTCTTCTTTTCATTAAACTAGACATACCCAATTCCTGTAACTGTTTTTCATATGTTTTAGCCTCTAGTCTCCTAATCATCTTTGTTGCTCTTCTCTGTCCTCTTTCTAAGTGTCTAAAGCATCTCTTTTATGTTATGGCAACCAAAACTGTATGCAATATTGTAGTTTAGTGCACTGAACGTGTTACAGTGTGCATTGAAACAATCCTGCTGGTCAATAGAAACGTATGTTTGCATACAGTGTCCTTTGCCCCTGCCATTAATTTTCTTTTTAAAACAGTGTTTTTTCTTATTTTATTATCCTATACTAGCAGATGGTAATTCCAGTTGGAAAACTATCCAACCAGCCATCGTTAAAAGGAGCTTTAAAAAGTTTCAAATTAAGATTAGGACTATTTGCATTACCATACAGCCTAGACATTGAGAAATGGCTTGTTCACAATTGTAGATTAACATATAATAATTAAAATAATACTGATATAGGCATAAACACAACAGCAGCTCTTTCACATGCCTTTGAGTGTCAATGCACATAATTTAAATGTATAGAACTTGGAGATTTGTGGCACGCAGAGAGTTTATCTTGAAGATACAAGCCTGATTTGCCTGGATAGACTTCTTATGAGGTATATGGAGAACTTGCATCCCATTTGTCAGCATTTTAGAGGTTTAATGCACCTTTTTATGATTTAAATCACCTTCCTGCATTATTTTTTCTTCAAAGTGAAGTGCAATGTTCATGTGTACATAATTTTGATTGACAGCTCCAGTTGGTAGTTTTGATTTCTTGTCTAGCATCTCTGGTGCCAGAATTAGCAGAGTCACTGATTATATCTTCAGCTGTCAGTCAGTCAGGAGGATACTACTATAAGATTAAAAATGGATAGTGTTTTTCTTTAGCAAATTAAAACTAAATAAATGAATGAAGGAATATCCTTTAGTTTAGTGACAGAACAGCATAGCAGCTAAAGAAAAAAACTATAGTCTCTTTTTATGCAAGAAAAGATATATTCCACAAACACTGACTGTGAGAAGGGCATGATAGAAAGCTATTATTCCTAAACACCAGTTTCCATAATGGTCCCATCTGTTTGTATTTTTTTTAATAATTAAAAAAGATCACTTTATTTCTTGGGCACACATGGGATTGCTGCCCCTTTTCTCTTCCACTGCTTCATATGGCCTGAAGAGATTCCACAGATCAACTCCTTTTTTGAATATATTTAGATTATAATAGTAAAATATGATACTAATTAAACTTGAAGAAGAAAATATAGAAATAAAGAATAAAAAGTGCAAGGAAAAAGAAAAGAAAAAGGGAGAAGAAAGAGAAAAGTAAGAATATAATAAAGAGAACATTGTATTTAGAAGTGATTTTCTTTCTACAAGTATAAACAAATGTAATGATTCTTCACCTCCACTAAAGTTACAAACATTTAACATTTCACATCTCTTATCTATAAACAACTCCCTAAAACAACATCTTTTAAGTTATGATGTCAACAGAAAGTCCATAAAAGACTGCCACAATTATGGTAACAACTTACCTTGTTTTAACTTTGATCAAATAAACCATCCTTATATTCCTTCCTTTTACTTCTATCAGTCTAAGCCAGGGGTGTCAAACACGATTGCATCGCGGGCCATATCATGATGTATCAGGATGTTTTTTGCCCTTGCGGAGCCAGTGTGGCTGTGGCCTGCAAAAGCCATAACCGGCTCACGGGCCACCAGTTTGACATGTTAAGCTTTAAATAAATAATAAAGCTGGTCTAAGCTTTATTTCATTCAAATATTGTTATAAGATTTGATTTCTCTTAATTTCTTCTTTGTCTTTTGTCACCAAGTTCTTCAAGGCTTTAACAAGCCTCTTTTGTAAATCCTATAGAAAAAACTCTTTGGGTTTGTCATTTGTATTCTTCCTTTCAATTTTAAAACCTCATCCAGTTTCTTTTGTAGATCTAATGAAACATCCTTTTCTAAGTGATATTTGTTTGTGAGACCAATTTTTGATATCTCTTTTGATACCATCTTATCTTGTCAGATAATGTTTGTTCTACAGAATACTGCAATAGTGGAAAAATCTTGAGACATTAGACAATGGATAAGTTAGTAATCTCATGGATATCTTCTATTAGCTGTGTCCTACACAGCAGCCATTTTACAAGTCCTTGCTTCTAAAATACAAATATACCACCACCACCCCCACAAAATTATGAATCTTGTTCTAGAAATCTTACAACAGAAAATAACATATGCTTACTTTTTACTCTGCACATTATTAACTATTATTAATCTATAGAAATTAGGCATCTGTCTGAAATAAGACAGATAAGTATTATTGGACAACAGTGGCTAGTTTAATGGATTTTTCCCATAACTTCAAATGTAGCAGATTAGTGGTCTCAGGTTATATTTTCTTAAGATCTTAGACATTGCTCTTTAAAGATGACTAACATCCTTCTAACATATTTTATATTTATTGTGTTGGAAAATTATGATAAAAACATCTTTTTATCTTCAAAAGTTTTTCTTTCAATGCAACCCCATCATAAATATCATAATATAGGTAGTTCTCCGTTTGGGTCCAGAATCTCAATAATTGCATGAAGCAGCTGTTAAATGAGACATGTGACTGCTTTGTTCAATGACCACAATCCTGGCTCTCCCAGTTGTGGTTGTTAAGCAGATCCCCAGCCTCCCACGACACCCAGAAGGCCGGACCTTCTCTCTGCTCACTAGGGAAAATGATTGAAGAATGAGACTATTTGATAGTGATTTTGACAGAGTGCATTCCCTTGAAAATCTCTTGCATGCTAGAGGAATGGCCCTTCAATCTGGCAAACAGCATAGTTCTGGAAGGCTTAAAATGCTGGCCTTTTTGCTGATTTGAGACCTTGTTTCTCCAGTGTATGGGAGGATTTCTGCTCCCTGCATGGAGGGGAGGAGAAATCCCTTGGATTCACTAGGACAACAGATCTCAAATCCAACATCCTTCTGTTTGCCACCTTCCTTGCTGGCTTCCCCATTGACTTTCTGGGGAAGCTGATAGACAAGATTGCAAAAGGTGATCACATGATCGCAGGGCATTTGGCAGCCAGTTGATAATGTGAACAGGTTTCCAAGTACCTGAAATGCAATCATGTGACCAGGGGAACTGATAGGTCTTTTTGCAATGGTGTTGGAGTGCTTTATACTGTAAGGCAGAGGTGGGGAACTATGGCCCCATTATGACTTGTGGACTTCAATTCCCAGAATTCCTGAGCCAGCCATGGTGGCTTGGGAATTCTGGGAGTTGAAGTCCTCAAGTCCTAAAGGCCATACTGTAGTTCCCCACCCATGCTGTAAGGCATCTGTTCCAAGGCTGTTGTGACCTGGAACAGTTGTTAAGCAACCAGCTATAGTCTAATTGCTTCTAATCTATAATTTATCTCTTGTCAGCGGTGCTCTTTTTAAATGTTTCTTAGGGAAGGAAGACTAAATTATGCCACTGCAGTTTCATATTCATATAAGAAACATTAGTATTTGTATTATTTCAGATAAGTAATCAAAGAATAAAATAGGTGATGATAAAAATAGAAAAGTGAGGGGGCAGAAAGCTGTTTGCATTGACTGTTTGCAGACATTGACCTAACATTATCTAAAACACGACAATTTTCAGAAGTTTCTGTTTTAATTACCAAGGTACTGTTTTACGTTAATTTATCAAGGCATAAAATAAAGAAAAGATGGTAGGAAACCTTTCTTTGGATGCATTTTTATCTTAGAAATGGTAAACTTTAAAGTAATGATTATAAATTCAGTGCTTGATTAGAAAGCTCTGTATGATGATATTTAATAAATATGAAATTTAGATTTTAGGAAACCTTCCTATATGAAATGCTAATACTACTTAATACCACTATTCCTAGTTTCTCATCACTGGAATCTTTATTTACAGGGTTAAAATATTAATTTCTTAATTTCTTTTTGTTTTGTCTTTTTGTTTTAACTGTAGCAAACTGGGACAATTAGTAAATAAATGCATATAGATGGATGATAGAATAATGACATATAGAGAACTAATGCAAACAAGAATTGAACAACTTAGCCTCTTCATTTTAAGAGGAAACTGGAAATGGCTAGGTTGCAGAAAAGCAACCTTCGTTGTTGCTTTTATGCAACCTGCCCCTTCATTGTTTTTATTCTTTTTGATTTTTCATTATCTGTTTCACTCACCCTGTTTCTTTGACAGCTCACTGTACTGATAAATGCATTCATGGCCGTTGCATTGCTCCAAACACCTGTCAGTGTGAGCCTGGCTGGGGTGGACCCAACTGTTCAAGTGGTAAGTCTGCATCTGCTCCTGTCAGTCTTCAATTCTGTCTGTTCTGTTGCTCTTCTTTGCAGGGAGATTAAAACACTGTTGTGCTATAGTTCTTCCGCATTTGAGATATCACTTCCAAAGGGATAGAATGCTGCACATGTGATTCAGTCTGTCTTGTTTTCAATCTATTAAATACCAACATTGCTTTATTATTATATAGTATGTCTTTAGCAAATTAAATGGGGAGAGCATCTGAATCACAGGGGGAAAATAATTAAATAATTGATCTCTTCCATTTTGGAAATATCTCCTGCCAAAATTTTAGCAGAATATCAGCAGGTAATAGATTTTAAACCCAATTCCCATGCACAGATTTCAGGCTATCTGACAGAAGTTATTTTTAGACCTGAAAGGTTGTCAGATTGATGTGGTAATTAATCGCCTAGTTGTTCGATATATAGTTTTAAGGAATCAGAGAACTTGAAGAGAAGAGGCTACCAGTCATTACATCAGGACTTTTCAAGCTATACCACTTGTTAAAATAGTCCTTACTAAGGTGGAGTTGATCTCATGACTAATTCTTTCTTGTCCTTAAAGGAAGACCAGAATGGTGAAATGTAAAACATATTGTTTAGAGTAGTGGTTAAAAGGACCAGGTTAAAAACAGGGGACTGTGAATTCTAGTCCTACCTGTGGCACTTGGGTCAGTCACTTTCTCTCAGCCCTAGGAAGACAGCAATGGCAAGCAATCTCTGAAATCTAGCTAAGAAGACTGCAGGGATTTGTCCAGGCAATTGCCAAAAGTTTGTTTGTTTGTTTATTTGTTTGTTTATTTATTTATTTATTTATTATTATTATATTGCAGCCCTATTTCCTGAGGGACTCAGGGCGGCTTACAATTAAAAACAGTCCCAATACAATTACATAAATGTTAAAGGACATTAAAAACCAAGGTCTCCTTTGTCAATTAGAATATTTTAAAAATATATTTAATACCCTCCCTCAGTCCCCATCAGTCCCCATCAGTCCGGGTAGGCTAGTTGGAATAGCCAAGTTTTTAGGTCACGTGGGAGCGGAGGTCAGGAGCCGTCCGGAGCTCCAGGGGAAGTTGATTCCATAGGGTGGGTGCTCCCACCGAGAAGGCCCTACTCCTGGAGGTCGCCAGTCGACATTGTTGTGTCGATGGCACCTGGAGCAGGCCCTCTCGATGGGAGCGCACGGGACGTTGGGAAGCTGTTATCGGCAGCAGGGTCTCCCGCATGTATCCTGGTCCAATGCCATAAAGGGCTTTATAGGTCAATGTCAGCACCTTGAATCTCACTCGGAGGGCAACCAGTAGCCAGTGCAGCTCACGCAAGAGGGGTGTAATATGGGAGTATCGGGAACCTCCCATCACAACCCGCACTGCCGCATTCTGGACCAGCTGAAGCCTCCAAGTGGTCCTCAAGGGCAGCCCCATGTAAAGAGCATTGCAGTAGTCCAGACGGGGGATAATGAGTGCATGAGTGACTGTACGCAGGGCATCTCAGTCCAGATAGGGACGTAACTGGCACACCAGGTGAACCTGAGCGAATACCCCCCTGGCCACAGCTCCCACCTGTTTTTCCAAACTGAGCCATGTATCCAGGAGGACACCCAAGTTGCGCGCGCTATCTACGGGGGGTAACACCTCTCCCCCCATAGCCAAAGATGGAATCTCCTGGACAATTCGAGATGCCGGTATGTACAGCCACTCGGTCTTAGCTGGCCTGTTTCTTCCCATCCAGACCCGTACCGCCTCCAGACATCGGGACATCACGTTGAGGGCATCACTGGGTTGGTTAGGGGTGGAGATAAAGCTGAGTATCATCAGCATACTGATGATACCTCACCCCAAAACCACGGATGATCTCACCCAGCGGCTTCATGTAGATGTTGAACAGAAGGGGCGAAAGAACCGACCCCTGAGGTACCCCACATAGGAGGGTCTCGGGTTGATTTCTACCCCCTGCCAACACTACTTGCGTGCGACCCGAGAGGTAGAGGAGAACCACCGTAAAACAGTGCCCCCCACTCCCAACCCCTCAAGGCGTCGCAGTAAGATACCATGGTCGATGGTATCAAAAGCCACTGAGAGATCTAACAGGACCAGGACAGAGGAGTAACCCTTGTCCCGTGCCCTCCAGAGATCATCCACCAGTGCGACCAATGCCGTCTCCATGCTGTATCCGGCCTGAAGCCCGATTGATACAGGTCTAGATAGTCAGTTTCCTCCAGAAACAGTGGGAGCTGCTGAGCCACCACGCTCTCAACAACCTTCACAATAAAGCGAAGGTTGGAGACCAGACGAAAGTTGTTTAAATTAGCCGGGTCCAGTTAGTTAATACTGACTTGAAGCACATACACAAAAGGTGCTAAACTAGGAACAGGAAGTTCAAGTTTTCTCTTAGGGAGAAAATATTTAGACCTTTGGGCCAGTCATTCTCTCTCAGCCCTAGCAAGAAGATATTGGAAAACCATTTTTGAAATGTTGACAAGAAAACTTCATGGGCCTGTTTATACAGTCATCATAAGGGAAGATGTTCTCCAAGGATGGTAACAATAGGAACATTCTTAAAAGAAGTAACTCTAAGTCTAAGACACCAGAAAATGTTGCCTGGATGAAACAGTGTGTTGAATGATATAGGACAAATTCTGATCGGACATGTCTATGGACATTCTCAGTAATCCAGGCCATGGTTGTCCCAAAGGTGCTTTTTCAAGAGGCAACTGTACTTTCTGGTTTTTCTTTGAAGATGTTTTGCTTCTCATCCAAGCAGCTTCTTTACTTTCGGATCCACTCAGTCTAAAATTAAAAATGCATTATTTTCTGACTATCTGGAGACTGACTTTTTATATGCTTCCCATAGCATTTTAAGCTTATTTTATTGGTTCTACCTTTCCTTTCCATTTCTCCTTGATGCCAGTTTCATCGGTTTCAACAGTGCAAATGTTGTCTATTTACACAACAGAATTATGTGGACGAAATGTTGTTTCTGAATGAGTGAATAATAAACTGAGAAACCCCTGGGATGTTAGTTGTTAAGTTTGCATGAAGAGTCAGACGCAGAGTGCTTCAGTGAAGAGTTTATTAGTGACTACAGCTCATAACAGACCCGATTTGGCTGGGCTGCGGCTGCTACTTATAGCCAGCAGCCGCAGTTGCCAGCCAATCAGAGTGCAGGATTTTCCCGCACTTTTTAAACCAATCATTTCTGACATTTTACAAGAACAGTTCAAACTAAACCAATGACATTCAAACCTGCATACATAACATTAGTGATCCCTTACAAATAAAATTGCATACTAATTGCAACTGAACTTGAAATGCTAAAGAATATTTTTTTTGAAAAATATTTTTGTAGGGCACTTCAGGATAGAATGTACAGCTTTGTTCACACACTGTTAAAGCAGGATTTTGTAAACAAGAGGCCTAGTTGTCTGGCATGCATCCATTTAACCATAGCAGACAAAAGGAGAAACAAGAGAGTGTTTTTATTACATTGTATGGCTCCAAATTTTATTTTCTCTAGTCATTCCAAAATGAAAGGGCAAATTTAGCTCGTAATTTTATAACACTTCAGTTTATTACTGCCACATAATAAGATAACTATGACTTCCTTTATCATAGTTTTTCTTGAGAAGTACAATATATTTCACTCAAAAAAACAAATGAGAGATAATGAAGGTGCTGGGAGATTTTGATAAATATATGGAATTTATTCATAAGGTAGGTTTAGTGTTCAAACTATTCTGCTGATTAAAAAATAGGAAAAAGATGTGTCACAATCTGTAAACAAAGCAGACCTGAACTTAATTAGACTACTTCAGGGGTGGACTTCAAAAATTTTACAACTGGTTCTTTTGCCCGGTTGCTGGGTAGGTATGGCCATGGTGGGTGTGGCCATGGTGGGCGTAGCCATGGTGGGCATGGCCTAGTCATCCTCCAGCACCATGGTGGGGGGTGTTTTTGCCCTCCCTGGGCTCTGGAAGCTTTCCTCGAGCCACTGGGAGGGCAAAAATGGCCTCTCCAGGCTCTGGAAGCTCTCTGGAAGCTGGAAACGGGCTCATTTCCAGCCTTCCTGAACTTCCAGGGGGCTGTTTTTCACCCTCCCTGAGCCTCTGCGTGCACTCTGCACTTACCTGCATCCAACACGGGCCGTGTGGAGACTCCTGGGAGGGATGGGATGGGCGGGACGGGGCCAGCCAGGAGTGGGATTTGGGGGTTCTCCGAGCTGTGCAGAATCTTAGCTAGGGGTTTTTCCAAACCCCTGAGGACCCCCAGCAGCCCACCACTGGACTACTTGTTCTAAGAAATATAACCTGGTTTGAAATGAAATTATTTCCTTCCTTGTTGTTATACTTTTTCATCAAAATTTGGTTTGTTCATAAATACATATATACTCCTATCATTAACAGGGTTCAAATCAGCTAGTACCATAGCTTTTTTTCAAATTGAATCTTTTACTTATCACAAATAACTCATTATTATTAATTATAAAATCATTACAACTAAATGGTATATCCATATATGTTATTCCAGACTGGAATCCACCCATGGAATTAAGTATCCATGTTGACCATATAGCAGTACCTGTATGTAGGAATTATATAGGCTGGTAGAAGGAAACAGTATTCAAAACATGGTTTTGAAATAACCCTTTACATCCTGTTACTATTCAGCATAGGTCATCCATTTTTGTCAGTAAGAATTTAGTACTGTCACTTTTGAACTGTTTGTAAGTCAGAGTCAAATTCACGTAATCATGTCTGTTAATACATTCAGTTTTACTAAAATATCAACAGTGGTGTAGGATTCCTTTCCTTGAACCATTTTCTTTATCTAACATATTAATTCTGTGCAATTTACTCAGACAAGAGTGAATTCAGTGGGTCTTAATCAGAAGAATATTCTAGCCTACTCATTTTTTTCATTTGTTAGTAACTGTATATGGATAAAAATCTCTGAACAAAGTGGCAGATGTATTTAATTCATTGCAAGAATTTTGAAGACAGTGGAGTTACAGTAGTAAGTGAAAGGAGCATTACAGTACTTTGTCCTCTTAAAAGTGTATTCCAGTGTAACAGAGAGAAGTGAGTGAAGGGCAGACAAGAGGGCAAGGGTTAGAGACTTGTGTCTGGTATGTAATTGAATATGTAATGGGAGAATGACTTAACTTTGAACTTAGTATTGAGAGATAGTGGTTAGATTGGAACCAATCCCTTATTTGATTTTCAAACTTAGAAAAAAAACAGCTGCACGAAAGTGCTGGTTTGTTGTGAATATCAGTAGTCTTTTATCCCTTGTAGGGCAAATGGCAACTGCTGGAGTTTGTTATTATTTAAGTCTGCTAAGTTTGAACTGATCCATTTGTTTATCAGTTTCCTATCCTATATTTCATTCAGGTTTCCATGTGCAGGACTTATTTCTTTTATTATCAAATATAAAAGTGTGAAAATGTGACATAGACAATATCAATGTATATTTCAACAAGATTTCTGAGGTGAATAGAAGAAATCATCTCATAAGTTTAGTTTGTATATATCCTCTGTATCTCCATGTCTAAGCGATGTTTAAAAAACTGTCAACGTCAAGAGATTTAGTGTTCCTTTTAACTTGGGAAACATAAATACATTGTGGTTGACAAATTTTGGTCCCTTTCAGTGTTTTAATTATTAATGGGCAAATATGTATTTTATAACAAGTAAAATGCAAGTTCAGAAAAAAGACTCAGGTGATCCCTTTACATGATATGTTAATAAGCACAGAATCGTGCCTACCGTCCCTGTCCTATTGTCCCCAATTATTCGTACCTATTTCCTGTATTCATACTTATGTTTATTCTTATCTCTATTATCTTGTAAGTGATTGACAAATCAAATCAAATAAAAATAAAATAAATAAATAAAATTGCTAGTTGTATTTTAATTTTACTGACTTGCTAAGGTAATACTAGATATTGATATTACTTAGATAGGGTAATATTACAAATTAGCAAATAATGCTGTAGAAATTAAAACTCAGCCATTGTATAACAGTTGCATAGGATGCCAAAGTAAGATGGAATGTGTTAAGTTTGCATGAAGAGTCAAACGCGAGGAGCTTCAGTAAAGAGTTTATGCAGTGAATACAGCTTGAATGGACCCGAGTTGGCTAGGCCACGGCTGCTTCTTATAGCCAGCAGCCGTAGTTGCCAGCCAATGGGAGTGCAGGGTTTCTTCCCGCACTATTTAAACCAATACCATTTAACATTTTACAAGAACAGTCCAAATAAACCAATAACATTCAAACCTACATACATAACAGAATGCATAATCTTTAACATAAGTCCTGGTTTTTGCATAAAATCTATTTCATTGCACATACTTTTGCTTGCTTTCTTACCCCCTTGAGATTTCCCATCCCATGAAATTATTTTCTGGAAAATGAAATGAATTTTTATATGATTATTATTATTGTTATCATTTTATGGAAAAATTTATGTACCAAACATACTTTAAAATGTATTTAGTTATTAATAAATGCTTGTACTAAGGCCCAAGAGAAATAATAATAATAATAATAAAAAATCAGATTGCATTGAAAATATTATGACTTTTCCCAGATGCAACTTTTAACATTCAGAAGAGTTTTAGGTATTTTTGCTAGGAAGAACAATCTTTTTTACCTGGACTTACTTCCCAGGTCAGATTAGCAAACATTACATGAATAACTCTTACAGATTTCACAACTAGGTTACTCCAGAGCTTGCTTCAGTTCAGCCCCTTTCTATTGCATGCACATAAACAAATGATATTGAACACTGAATTTTTTTGTCAATGCTGCTGGTGGGATGCCTTCAGGATGGCTAAAGGAACATAGGTTTTTTTTCAGCAAGTACCTTGCTGATGCTTCCCAGGATGTGCCATCAGAATGAACCATTTCACTCCACTGAATGGTTGAAATAGCACTGATAATGTCTTTTTTCCTTTCATAATGGCTTTGGACCTACTTTAATGGAGTACTAAAGCTTTGTTTTTGTCTGTAAAAGAGCCAAATGATGTGCCATAGTTTCTCAACTTCTCAAGTAACTTTTAATATTCCCCCCCCTTGCCCCTTCTTCTCTAGTTCTTTCTAAGATCAGCCACGATTTCACTGCATTTTGCCTTTCATGTTGTTTCTAAACAGAGCTCTTTTATATCTTACCCTGAGGGTACACTCAAACCAGTCCCAAACATTGAATTTCTCACATTGCTCTGCTTTGTAATAATTAGTCATAGAATCAATGAACATTTGTTTTAATGATTTAATAAGCACATATTACAAGTTTAAACATTCTTTCAAACAAAAAATTAAGAAAAAAAATCAGAATGTAATGTCCCCAAAAGTAGGTTAGTAAAAGTATGTTATTTTATGCTTCTATATTCTTGTCTTTTGTCTTTCTAGAGCCTGAAGTGATTTTTATGAAAACAAATAAAAACAAATGCTATGTTACTGAATACAAAAATTACTAATATGAAAGAATATATCTCTATAAATATTTTCTGTTCAGCAAAGCAGTTGATATTTACATTCTGACATAAAATCAAGTTATTAAAACTTTATTCCCTGTACATAGTAGATCAATATCATTTGAGATTAAAAGAAACAACAAGCCCTTAGAATTTGGATATCAGTTTACAGTTTTGTCTGAATTACATTAAGAGAAAGATTCCTAAAGCAGTTGGAACATTGTTTGCTATGCCAATTTCAGAATTTATGGTGAAAAGAAGCCACAATAAAAGCAATTACATGATAATTATAATCTTAATAAATGTGATTAGAGACTATTCATCAGCAGAAGTAATATAAGATTATTATTATTGTTTAGTGTATGATGAGAACATGACAGAAGAGAAATAACATATCTACACAGTCCACATAAAACTTCTATGGAGGTATAGCAGTAGGCTCATATCCGGATATCCAATTCAGCTATCCAGGCGATTGCCTGTGGCATTGCTTCATGCAGATCTTCTAGGGAACCAAAGAACATATGTTGTGAGCAATCTTGCACAATATGTATAATAGTTTGCATATCAGCACCACACTCTCAACAAGGGGTATTTCCATCCCCACTGAGAGGCACTTCTTCCAGTATTACACCTAATTCTATTCAATTTCAAACAGACAAAGTGAGGCAGGTAAAAATCAGATGATTTGGTAGAGGGATCACTAATGGTCAGGCGAGAAGAAGATACCTTGGACCATTCCTCACTCCAGGTATTTTTGGGTTTAAGCTGGGTAGATGTTAACGGAATATCTGTTTTCAAAGCTCGCCTAAAGGATTTCAAACTTGTAATGGGTTGTGCATTATCCTGGTAAATAGGGAGGACTTTGTTGTTCACATCCTTGGCCATAGCTGAATGAAAGCTTGTTGTCATCTAATGTAGGGAAGTATTACTAAGTAATGGTAACCAGTTCAGAGGAATGAGAGAAATAATCACCCATGTCTGTAGCATTCCTTAAGCTACACATGTTCCCTGAGTAGTGCTAATTGGGTGAAAACCACCAGATGCAGTTGTACTGCTCTTTTGGGCCATGACAAACAGAAGTGCATAAAATCAAATACAAGATTATTATCTCTTATTTAAAGACAGGTAGTCCATCTAGATTTCAGGATGCTAAAACAAACTGCACCTTGAATTAGATGCAGAGGCAGACTGGCAATCAATGCAGCTTGTAGAACAGAAGTGTAAATATGTGCTCTTCTAAGAGCTAGCAATTTGTATTGCTGCATTCTGCACCAGTTTATTTATTTATTTAGGGTATGGCAATGTTACAATAATCTGGAGACTACAATTAGGAGGCTAACACATAGTAGGTTCTGGTTGTTGAGACTGCTAGCCCATTCTGTTCACTGTCATGCACTATCCATGGTGCACCATAGGGGATGACCTAGCTTCACACCAGAAAGAAAGATGAACAGCATCTTGTAGCATCATCTGGGGCCCTCTCCCTCCACTGAAGCTACCTTGCAAACAGGTGTCATCTCTGGGAAGGTCCAGCATTCTGACTGTCCTCATGTAGCACCAGCTGGTCTTCCTACCAAAGTGGTACCTATTTATCTACTTGCATATAACATGCTTTCAAACTGTTAGATGGGCAGAAGCTGAGGCGACTGATGCTAAGACAGTGCTAAGACTTGAACCAATGAAACAAAGACTATCTAGGCTTCTGGTGGTACTTCCATCAAAGACGGACCAAAGACCATGATTGTGCGTGGCTTCGATCTGTGCTTATCTTGTTGGAGGGTCCCAACAGGACCAGATCCATCTCAGACCCACCTCAGAGGGGTGGGGTAAGAGGGGGAGACTGCCAGCTGGGTTGAGGGGAGCTGCATCTCCCCTCCCTGGCTAGGTATGCTCCCCTTGAAGACAGGAGGTAGCGGCAGTTTTAATGGCTGCCCTGAAGACGGAAAGCTTCCAGGACTTAAGTGTGTGCTGGAGCGGTGAAGCAGTGAACGGCGTGTAACCAGGCAAAGGATTTTGGATTTTTCTTTTCACAACCCTGATAAACAGAAGGAAAGAGCCCTCGTTTAAGAGTGTGGCAGTGGCGAATGGAAAATAAGAGGAAATTATAAGGTAAATAAAAAACCGGACCATAAAAGGACTATAACGGAATTAGAGACCAAATTTGGAATTAGATACAGAAATTGGCATTAATTAGGCATTGCACAGAATGCTGGACTTGCCCAGAATTGACTATATTTAAAAGAGCTAATGATTGAAAATTAGCAGAATTAATACAATTGAAAAGAGAAAAAAGAACTTTGAAAAGTGGAAAGCGATGTAGAACGCCATCTAATGGTTAAAGGCACTTTTTTCTCTTATGATTTCATGGAAAATTACTGGTCTTACAAATGTATGAATGAGAAATGAAATGAAATAAAAGACTATATTATAACAATAACCCTGGAAGCACCAAAAAAGGAGGATTGCAGCAAAGGGACAAGTGAAGATTATATCTTGGAACTGTTTGGTGTTGATTGTGACAAGGAGACAGAAGGATTAATAAGAGGAATTGAAATAAATGGATATTTTTGGCAAAGACTAAAATAAAAGACTCTGACTTTTAATAAAATAAAGAAAAACCCAACTGATTAAAAAAATGGGAGAAATGGACAAAGAATTCAAATTGGAACTGCAAACTGTGTTAAAAGAAAGAATGGAATTATTGGACATACTGGCAGAAAAATTAATGGCAATGCAATTCACAGAAGAACAAAGGAAATTTAAGGAGGAGTTAAAAACTTATTGGGAACTACCTTAAGATTATTATATAATTATATATGAGAAAAATGATGATAGAGTAAGAGAAATTAAGATGGGTTTATTGTATATGTGTGTGTGTGTGTGTGTAATTGATTATTCAAATGATATTAGAAAAACAAAGAATATTGCAAACTAGAAAAAATTATGTTATTATGACCAAAAAGTGTGGAATGAAAATTAAATAAAATTTTATAGGTTAAATTTGGTTAAATGGAAACAAAAAGGAAACTCATTTTTTCTTTTTTTCTTTTTCTTTATTGTATACATATTATATTAGACATGAAATAGAAAATGTAATTGATTATATAAAGGATATGAGAAAATAGAGAATATGGTAAACCAGAAAGGATTATATTGTAAAGTATTTGTAATGAGAGTATTATATTATGATTAAAAAGGAGGGCAATGAAAATTTAACAAAATTTCATAGGTAAACTTTGGTTAAGTGGAAACAAAGAAAAAATATGAAATGGTTATATGAATATCTCTGGAATAAATGTAAGATTTATTGTAGATTGGGGGATATACTATGTGGATCCTGAATATATTAGTTATATTTTATTTTTACTCTTTTTTGTTTGTTTATTATATATCACCTTTGAGAAAGTTAATGCAGATAATAATGTAAAATAAAATAGATGGCAAGCTGAAAATGGAAATAATAGGGGATAAAGAGTGGAAAATATATGTGAGGATGAAATGTTTTTGATATTGAATTAATGAATTGAAATATGAAGTGAGAATTTATTTAAAGATCAGTGGAATAGATAATGATTTGATATGAAATTAGATAAGAAAGTTGGAAACATAATTATGACTATGTATGAATGCGGTAACCTGGAATCACGTTGCTCACTTGAAGAGATGTGTAAAAATAAAAAAACTTTTTATAAAAAAAGGGACTATCTCCAGCATCATTAAGCCACTGAGCCACTGTGCCTTCCCTCTGTACCAATTGAAGCTTCTCAGGGCAGTCCCATGTAGAGTGCATTACAGCAGTCCAATATGGAGGTAACTAGGACATGAGTGACTGAGCAGAACGTCCTGATCTAGGAAGGGGCACCATTAACACATAACACAATGCTATGCAATGCAAAGGCCCTCCCAGTCACAATTGCCACCTATTCCCTGAGCAGGAGATGTGAATCAAGGAGGATCCTCAGTTAGCGTACTAGGTCTGTTTGGGCAGTGCCACCCTATCCAGCATTAAATATGGCATAATCCCAAAACCAATAGGATCCAAAAGTCAAAGCCATTCGGTCTTCCCAATGTTCAGTTGAAATCTGTTGGACAGATTGTATGGAATGGTTTATGTTCAAATCATTCCTCAAACATTACCCCAATCATTTCTTCTGGATTTACTGTACAACAAGTCTGGCATCCAGCTGCTAGCAAATCCAAGTGATTTTGTACAACAGATGTTGGGCAGTTTCCTTGGAACGTTCCTATAAGAGGTTCTTGAAGTTCCCTCTACACAAGTGGGTTTGTGACATCTGATACAGAGCTGTGCAGCAGCAATCTCAATGGGCTGTATAACAGCAGAGAACTACTTTGACTCCCCTTACTGCCACAAGGTAATACTTGATAATGCGATGTGTGAAATCATAAATGAGACACGTATTCTATTACACCAGAAATGGCATATAACCTGTCCTCAGCCTTCCTTCTTGCTTCTTCTCAAATATACAGTAGAATATATAGTATGGTATAGAATTCTTTATTGTCCAAGTGTGATTGGATACACAAGGTTTTTTTTTTTTAAATTCACATTTATATGCCGCCCTTCTCCGGAGACTCAGGGCGGCTTACAATCTTTGGAGCACAACCCAATGTGTTCAGCAATAGCCTTCATTCTATTGTATATGCCTGCTTATTACTAGGGCTTTTTGGAGCCCCCCAAGCGGCATTTTTACAAAGTCAGCTTATTGCCCCCAACAATCTTGGGTCCTCAATTTACCTATCCCATGAGGATGGAAGGCTGAGTCAACCTTGAGCCTGGTGGGATTCGAGCCTGCACTAATTGCAGGCAGCTGGAGCTAAGTGCTAGGTGTTTAATAGCCTGCACCACCAAGGCTCTTGTTGTGGTGCATATGCTCTCAATGTACATAAAAGAAAAGAATGTTTGTATATATCATAAAAAAAGTTTAGTCGGGACACTTGTAAGTCTATAGCCACCAACAGTATAAAAAATAGTGCACTTAAATCTACTTTAAATGAGAATATCCTGTTTTTACTGAATTTAGGCAAATGAACAAACTTTATGGTATTAGGCCTATCAGATTTTAAAAATCTGGATAATAGCAGCAAAGAGTGAGCCTTACCATGTGTCTGTTTGCTCCTATTTAATGAAAAAATTTTTTACAGCCTAGATCAGTTAGTTCTACATTGTATTCTGAAATTTCAAGGAATTTCAAAAGATGTTTAAGGCTTCAGCTTCCTGATAACAGTACAATTCTAGTTGCCTGAAGCATAATAATAGCGAAGATGTTTGATAAAGATAAAACATAAGAGATAGGAAACTGCTTTATGATAATAAATATCATAATCTATAGCTGGAATCAGCCATCCATTTTTGGCATCCTGACACCATTATGCCATTTTACATTAAACATCTGAAAACTTGCAAGATCACAGTTGAAATCATGTAAATTCTGATATACAATGATTGAATCTCATGAGATTCTGTAAGATCTCAGTATATTTTCGTGTGAAAATCTTGACTTTAGAGATTTAAAAAATCCTTCAGTTGGACCTCTCATTCCCATGTATATGGAATAGCTTATTTGTGATTTATATTGACTGATGGTAGCTTTCTAGAGTGTCAAATCCCCCTTTTCCTAACACTACACCCTGGATTGAATGTGTGATCTGAATGCAAAGCATGTACCCAGGAACTGAGCTGATATTTCTTGTTAAGGCATGACAGATAACAAAACAGAAACAAAACTCCATGTCTTTTTTGCTTTCAGAGCTCATGTTTATTATGGAAATTTTCAGACACAATCTTCATGCTCCCCTGCAGTGTCATTTACCATCAAGAATGTCTGTAAAAGTCTTGTAAAGTTCCATACTGCCAATTATTTTTCTCTCAGGATCTGGCAGATGCAGAAGAGAGTAGAAACAGTAGTTTTTGGCACAATTTCTGTGGGATATTCACACGAGGTACAACCTCTGCCAGATTCTCAGAGAAGCATTCTGTTTTTAATCAACTGCTGAAAGACTGAACTCAACCCAAGTAGACAATTGAATTTTCTCAGCCCAGAAGTAGAATAATCAAGGAATCAAAGAAAAAAAAAACTAAACTAGAATTTTAAAAAAACTGAACCCGTATAGAAGTTGTATTAAAGCCTCAGCTGAATATTAGGCCATTTTCTGGACTTATATAATAAGAATCAGACCTGGGTTTGAGATATGTTCCCTCTGAATTCTCTTACTGGTGTTTCATGCCATCTTTCAGTAGACACTATTTTGGCATAACCCTTGTCCTTTGTTAAGGACGGTAACACAATCTTTCATCTGGTTATTGTTCATTGGTCTCCCTCAGGGTTTAATCTTCATGCTATTTTATATTTACTTGGAATTAGAAAGATAAATTGTGTAATGAGTGAGAAATGCTTCTTGTGTGGGAATATTCAGACAAATACTTCTTGTGTGGGGATATTTGGGCTGTTTTAGATGGTGTAGAATTTGTCCTATGACTTCAGAATTTGGCAACATTTTTGCACTCAACCATGGTCCTGGATATTCAAATAATGGTTGGATTTCTTTAGTGCTTTATTCAGATGAGAATTTATATGCCAGTTAAAAAAACTGCATAATTGCTTGTATATCTTAATTATATCTAGGTTGGATATGAAACTATTTTTGAAAAATCCAAATAGTTCAAAACACAGCAGGATTTCAAAGTTGCTTCAAGCTGAGCCAAATTTATAGAAACCAAGCTCAGTTCAATGTAATAATATATATTAATATATCCTTAATAGATATTTCCACTTGGATATATTCACTGAACCAAACTGAAATGAGAATTAATCCATTCCTTTAACCTGAACATTTTGAATTTTCTTTTTGATTTCCAAAGTATGAGCTATCCACCCAATTTTAAGTCAACTGCAAATATGACAGTCATTCCTCCCATATTCTTGTTCAAGTGATTCATTAAAAAAATACCGAAGACTACATCACCTTTGTGGTATACTATTAGGTTTGCTCCACCAGTCTGATGAAGTTTTAATGAATACACTTTGAGTACAATTTGCTATCCAGCTGTGTTTTCACTTAGTTGTCATGCCATCCAGCCAGCACTTAACTAGCTTGTTAATCAGAATGCCATGGCTAGTTTGTCAAATGCTTTACTGGAATTCCATCTACAGCATTCCCACAATATGCTAAGAAAATCATCCAATCAAAAATTGAGATAAGATGGATCTGGCAAGACTTTTTGTTGCCTAATCCATGCCTAATTATTGCATTGCTTTCATGGTGCTTATTACTCAGTCTGTTTATGAATTATTCTAGAAACTGTTCTGATATCTGTTTCATTGCTTCTCTATTCCTCTGCTTTAGAACATAAGAGTAATATTTTTCTGCCTTCAATTATCTGACAGTTTATCCTTAAAAATGAAAAATTAAGAGTTGCCCAGACCATCTTCTGTAATTTATAAAATTAATCTGGCTCTTGAGATTTCTGTTTCTTTAAAGAGTTATTTCTGTTTAAAGTTGAAGTCTTCTGTGTGTGCACATGGTTGTTTCTGAGAGCAGGATACTATCCTGAACAATGATCAGTGAATCAGCTTTTACAACTATAATTGAAAGGAGATTTATTCACAGGAAGTACATGATAGAGATAGGTAAAGTCTAATACCTGAATACCTAGAGTTTCCTTATGTTTCACTAAAATACTTCTGATCAGGAGAAACTGGCAGATAAACTCATAAGGAACCTTCAAGAGTTGATAAAATTGTGGATCTGTTGATGAGCCAATGTCAAAGAGAGTTGAGGGTCCAAATCCATTTGGCATTGTTTCTTTAACATCTCATTATCTATGACCAGAAGATGACAAAAGGTAAGAGTATACTTTGTCCCCTCTTCGTTTAGCACTGAGCTTGATTTCTAATCAAGATTGCTAATCTGAGGTCTTTTTTCCCAGGTTTATAATGTATTTCCTATAAATATTTCCTGTTTTCTGCTATAATAGTAAAATCTGCTTCACTAATCCTTGCTTGGGTCAGACTTGTTCTCAAGAATGCTTAGACATCCAGTCAGAATATTTCAGCTTCAACAATTCTGTAACATGTTTCGATTTTCCTTGAATTTTAGTCCTATCCAGTCCAGTCCTGTCCCTTCATCCTATTGCTCACAGCTGACTGGCAGAATTTATTCCATCTAGAATCAAAATAGGAAATGAGTATTCTGCCTTTTCTTTGTTTTCTTTCTTTAAAGAATGAACATTACCTCCATTAAGAGACTGATATTCTGGATTCCTCTTCTTATAAGAAGTTCTTTTTAAGCATCTTTGCCAACCAGCCTCAACTCATTCTTTTTTTTCCCAACACATTTTTTATTTCAATCTCCATATAACAACAATACATTAACAGTGTGGCATCAATATATCATACATCTCTTATTGCATTATATTCATATTAATCCATACTTCTTCAATATTTATTTTCAACCTTACTCTCTCCAAATGCCTACCACCATATCAATTAAACATACCTAATAATTCCATTATTCAATTTTCTCCCTGTTTTCATTTTATTTTTTTAAATAAAAAATTCTCATTTGGCAAGCGGTGTGGTTCCAGGTTTCACTTCTCAGTACAAATATGACCATAATTACCTATTCATTTTATTTGTTTAATTTCGTATTGCATCATCCTTGTCATTATTAAATATTAAGCTTATCTTATCCAATCCCAATTCATGTTCTCATATCTTATATTACAATATTATCTAAAGTTCTTATCTCAATTCTATGTTCATTTATTCAATTCCAAATCTAATATATCTCCTTCCATTTTCTTAGTATATACTCATATCTTATTTTACAATGTTATCTAAAATTCTCATCTCCTTTCTATTATTGTTTCTCATATTTCCTGTCACATTTGTCATTTTATCAATCCTTATCTGTAAATATAGTTGTCCCCTCTAGTTAATAATTCGAGTTGACCACCTTCATTGTTCCTTAATATCAATCTCCCTATCTAGTATAAAACACAAATATATATATCTTTCTCAGATTCCATATTATATTTTCTCTATGAATCATCTATACATTACAAAATACTATTTTCTATATATTCTTATACATCCCAACATATTACCTTGCAGAATCCCCTTCCTTATCCCTTTTCTTTTTTTACCCATTATCTCTCACTCTTTGAACAATGTACCTTCTTTTCATTCTTGTTTGTTTCCTGTTCCTCTTTATTTTCTGGTCTTTTCTCTTAATTCCCTTTTCCCCCATTGTTATTCCCCTCCTTGTCTTATTCCAGTTATTAAGCTTTTCTGTCTCCCTCTTTTGCTTTTTCCTTTGCACTTCCTTTTTCTGCTTTTCCCTTGTCTCTTTAACCATTTTCTGAACCATTCTCCCTTTTATCATCCCATCAGGCCACAAATTTTTAATTCTGATTCCTTTTCCCCCCTGCTTGAATAATTGTTGTTCATTTTGTTCTTCTAAATTGGCTTCTCTTTATAGAACTCCTCCCCCTCTGGTTTATTGTGTTCTTGTATATGCTGAGTCACCATTTCTAATTTCTGTAATACATAATTACACATTTCAAGTTTAATTTTTATCATGTCCCTTGTATCTTGCACATCCGATCTTATGTCTTGTAAGTCCAGTCTTATATCAACAAGTAGCTACTCCATTATATCTTCTCCCTTTTTCTTTTTCTTTCCTCTTCCTTAATAGTTGAAATCCTCTTCTTTGATAGATATATTCAATCCAGAATTCAGTGTATTATTTCAGCCAATATCTTTTAAGTTCATTTTCAACAATTCATACTCTTGAATCTTTATTCCAAATCTTCTAATTGGCCTCCCAATTGTTTCCCAAATTACTGTGTGGTTCTATGACAATAATAAAGTTCCTTGTATTTTCTTTCAATTCAAATTCCAAGACCTTGTTTTAAAACATATTAAAGTTTTCCTGTACCATCAGGTGGCGCTCTTGAGTCTTTTTCTTTTTAACTTTCTTTGTTGAATATGATATTTTTATTAAGTTCGCTAATTTCAATCATTAGCTATTCTTTTCAACACACTCAATTCCAGCATTTAGTTATGCCCTTTAAGTGCCCACAATTCAATATCTGTCCAGTTTAATTTTTAAACCTTTGTTGTGTTAATGTATTTTCCTTTAAATTTCTCCTCCAGATTAGTCCAGCAAAATAATCAAATCCAAATTTAAACACCAATTTCTTTCTCACTTTCTCTGGTCACCGCTTCCACACAATTTCCTCCAAAATAGCCCTTCAATTTGATACCAGGGTACCTCAAAAGCGATGTCCTTCACCTGGTTCACACTCTGCCCACTAATTCTCTCTCCAGCACAAAACTTAGTTTCCGAATGTTCTTCGTCTTCGTGGTGGCCATTTTAGGACCACCGCTGCAGCTTGCCTTCGGGAAGGATTTTCCTATCAGGGAGGGAGTTGTGGCTCCCCTCGACCCTCCAGGCAATTTCCTCCTTCTTCACCACCCCACTAGTGTGGTTCTGGTCTCAATCGGGACCCTCCAGCAAGAGAGCTTGGGCAAAACCGTGCACGATCGTGGATTCCGTACCGACACCGACGAGGAACAAACCGGAAAGCTCCAGCCTTAACTCATTCTGAGCATTAGCTTTTCTGATACCATGGAATTAACTCTGAAGTACCTGTAGGCTATGACCTATACAGGTTCTTTTTTCTTCAGATTCTTGATAGGGGTTTTTTTTGTACAGCATATTGTTTTCTTCCACTCTCTTCTATGTTTACTCTTCTTTGGAACTTTTTGCAATTGTGCTTTTAGGATCTTTTTAAAGAACTTCCAACATCTGTCTTCCTCCCCTCTCTGAAGGAGAAAAAAACCTCAGGAATTTCCTGAAAGGACTATGCTTGGCAGAGTTTATATTCCAACATATGTTGGAGTAATTAAAATCTGCTATTACTGTACTTCATGCTTCTTTCACAGACCTGGCTCTGAACCTGAATAATGTAGATGACTGTAAAATTATGAATAAAAACATCCTGGTATGTTTAGAAAGTGAAATGAATGAACTTGGCTACACATGATTATCACCTAAATTAGTAATCTTAATCTGCCAAGATTTTCTATTGCATATAATGTTACTTTTGAATGGAACTGGCTGAGACCATTTTGTGGCAGCCAATCACCATGGTACCAAAATTACATTAAAGTACACAACTTTTGCTTGTGCATTAAATTCTGATAATATAACATGGTGGCTACCCCAATGGAAAAAGTAAGTGCTGTCTCAGCTATTGTTGGAAAATACCATAACTGCCCAAATGTGAGTAAAATAATAAAGTAATTTTCCAAATAATATTTGGAAAATATTTGGAAAATAGTAACTAAAGTTCTGCATATCTTCAAAGGAGGATTTAAAAAATACATATTACTAAATAAATTCAATATTTTACTATACTTTAAAGTACTTTAAATTTATTTTATAACTTTCAGGAAAATAATTTTTGAAATGCTATGTTGTAATCCCATTTCATTTACTGACATTTTTCCATTTCATTTATTTCATAAAGCAGAAAATAAACATGTTAATTAAAATATAAATGATAATAATTGACATCTTAGGTATTAATTAATTGAGATAGACCAGGATTAGACATTTTCAGTAAGCAAATCACTTTTTTTACTACTCAGACATGAAAAACAAAAAAGGAATGGAGTTACTTTTATAGTGACATTTGAAAAGACACTGAAGATGGAAACAGACATGAAAAGACAAGGAAAATCTTCCAAAAGGTCTCTATATTCAGAAGGAGGTTCCAATCTTGAATTGAATTGTAATGCTAAAGGACACCAATGGACAGATAGTAACTGATTCAAAGAAGTTAAGAAAGATAGAAAGAATGAAATATTGTACAATAGGGGTATCAATATCCAAAATCTTCATCCTTATCATTAGGTCCTGTGCACATTGGTTGTCAAATGTTTTCCAGTAGTTTCAATCATTTGCAGCATCTTTGGCATCATTCCAAGGATCATTAATAAACTTAAGATCTTCCTTAAGTGTTTGGAATCAAATTTATATCAGAAAATTGATCCAATGAAAATGGAGATAGATTACCACCTTATTTACTGATTTAAAATGGTAGAGATAGTTCAGCAGAGACTTCACAAATTTTCCTAGTATTGTTAGGAATGAACTAACAATGCTAGGAAAAATGACTAATTAAAATGACTAGGAATGATGATAAAGATGGTATGGTTGGTATTACACTTTTTAAATAGGGTGACTTACATTGACTGGCATCCTATTTAGGCAGAAGAGTAGGATTGTTGGCATTTATGTAAGCAAGCAATAATCAGTAAAACAAAAAACCAAAAATTCTAACCTGCCTTCAGGATTTTGTATATTTGCAAATGGATGCTGAAAGGATACAGGAAGGTAGGAAATGAAGCTGCTATCTGAGCATAGAAGAGGTTTTAAACATGGCAAGCCAACCAGAATTAGATTTTATCTCACCATTAAAAGACATCATAGATGCTAATAATACAGTTCCATACTCATGGTCAGTGGTATGGCAATCACAACAGATAATAATAACATCCAAAAGTCACCACAAAATGTAGTTCGGTGGTAACCCACACTCATATTTGTGTTTTCTAAGTTTGCTGTCATCATGATTCTCTTCCCACACCATATTTCCTGTTTTCAGTACATGTTTAAACAAACTTGCTATCTTCCTAAAGGTTTTCAGTATTGCATGTTACAATTTATTTATGAATATTGTGAAAAATATAAAAAATACAGTTTAAAAAAATATACATGAATAATGTTTCTTCATTTTTTTGCCTTCATGGATCAAAAATAAATAAATGAAATGATGAATATGTTAAATGGGAAAAAACCCTACAATGTAATAAAATAAAATAGGAACAAAAGATTCTAGAGGAAACTAGATATGAAAGGAATTATACATACAGCAATGTGAATATATATTGCTTGAATACATATGAAACATAAATTGAGATCTTTTTCTTGTAACTAAAATAGCAATAATGATTGAAGAATATAACAGCATCCTAAAAAATAGCCAATTTATTATGGCATAAGTTTCTGTGAATCATTCCAGTGTTATTTTACAAACAAATGTTGCCATAGTATATGTACAGTAATACATCCAAATTATCCAAATTATCAATCACCCATATCTTTCAATAATATGTCACATTTATTTTACTATATTCTTTCTATTATGGATAAAGAATGTGCAAGTATTTAGTTGAATAGTAAGGGTAATCTTGCTGCTAATGTTGTTTTTCAGCCCATCCATCCCATTATATTTAAATTGTGCATGTATTCGGAGACTGAACAACAGCCAGATCCACAGCCACACACCCAAACAATCAAACCACTTGTCTCTTTCATAGAAAAAAAATAGAGCAGTTTGCTTCTTCTACACAACCCACAATCCATGTTATATTCTTTTTATAAACATAACACATCCTTTGAAAACTATTAGAGGAAATCAGTAGAACTGAATAGAATGAAAATTTGAGGAACTAAGGAAAAACAAATTGATTTGATGGTCAAAAGAGAAAAGTGTGATGCAGCCATTTGATCTTTTTCTTCTAAATGATTATTTCGTGAAGGAAAAGGATGCAAAAAAGGGGGATAAACTCATGATACCTACTTTGAAATGGACGCACAAGAATATAGAAAACTTGTTTCATTACATATTTTAGGATGTATGTTTTAGCCCTTTCTTTCAAAATTAATCAACACTTTTACTTTCTTCTATGTATTCATGCACACCATTAGCTCATGTTACTGTCATTCGAATTTATTACATTATTTCTCTTTGTCTTAATTTCATAGATCCACAACATACTGTAGTTCTTTCATGTACTTCATTGTTAATTTATGCTCATATATTTTCTTTTCTTACATTTTAAGTAGCATGCTATGATCATCATAGATGTTTTGCTTATCATCATTATCATTCTCATCAGTTGAGGCTTTCAAATAATATTTTTAATCAATAATATTTTTAGTCAGATTGAGAAATTATAGACTATATAGTCCTTGGAACTGGTAAGGATAATACCAGTTTGTTTGGGTAGATTTTGTCAATTATAACCAATCAAATTTGTTCATAGTATTCCATGCAATTTAGAAAAGAACTTGCAAGCCATTTATTGTTCTCCACATTCCCTCAGTGTGGTTGTATATGTAGTGTATTGATACACATTCAGAGTTATACATAATTTAATACTGAAAATGTGTTTTTAGATAAGGAATGTGGAAGCAGGTCAGTAGTTTTCTTGAACAATAGAATATAGTGGTAACCTCCTGAAAAATTGCTTCTGTAATCAAGATTTTAAATGCAGTTGATATGTAATAGTTAAAAAACTTAAAACATATGACTATATGATCCCAGTTATTGTTCTGAGTTTAACCAGGGTTACCTCAGCCTGTATTAGTCATCCTTTTCCCACAGAAATTAATAGCTCAAGTTAGTCAGGACAAGTTTAACTTACATGTATTTCAAAGACTGACTCTGGAACCAACCCAATAGCTGAATGAAAGTCACAAATGAGCTTTGTAATAGAGTAGGGATTTGAAGTCAGGTCACTCAATTTAAAGGAACACTAGGCATGTTGTTTTCGAGTTATTTAATCATTCCTGTCTCTTTGTGTTTTACTGGATTGTGTATCAGTAACTGCTTCTTTGAATTCTTGTAAACTGTCATGCTTGTGACATCAGTAATAGTATCTAACCACACTGTCTTTGACATTTTTTTCATTGCCTTCAATTTTTCAAGACATCAGGATCTTCTCCAAGAACTCTTACTTTTGAGTTATGCACAGTTGTAAGCTTTAACTTCATTATTAGTAAATTCAGAGAGCAATCTGTTTTATTTCATCGAACATGGAGTGATTTGTCCTACTTTGATTTGAAGTACTCTTAACAATTTTCCTTAGCACCTCAATTCAAAGGCCTCAAGTTTGTCTTTGTCCAGCTTTTCAGATGGTCCACTTTCAAAGCCATATGTTGCTATTGAGAAAGCCATTGGCTTTGTTAACAATGTCTGATGCTGCATTCAGGCATAAAATGCTACTATTTGCTTGGTATATAGTCTAGACTGCAAGATGAAAAGAAAACTCTAAAGAAAAAATAGAATTGCAAGTACATAAGCTCATATTCTGAATAATTTTCAAAATATCTGAAATAATTAATAACAAATAATAAGTTGATGGAAAATCATATGGTAGATCCAAATGTATAGTTCTGGCTGGTTATTTTTTTTAATTGTTCTTTGCAACCATCAGGTATTCTATGATTATTTTTATGCTATTGTGTAGAAGAAAATAGAACTGCACACAATTCTGTTATTATCAGCAGGAATATTCTTGGATTCAAATATTACAAATGTTCTTATAAATATTATCTTGGATTGATTAAAGTTTATTTTTTCTACTTTTTCAAAAGATATTAACAAAAGAAAAGTGTAGGTGGGATGAAGAATCTAGAATAATCATTGCATAGATTAGATTGATAATTTATTTACTATTAACTCAAAAATAGATCTTAAAATGATTATAAATCTATGTAGATGTCTTAAATTTTATATTGCAGTGTACAAAATCACTTGCTTCTTGGTTTCTCAAATTTATGAAAGCAATTTACAAATAGTGGATCTTAAACAGTCTAATAATATGTATTGAAGTTTAATTATAATGTGAAATGATCTAATATGAATCTTTAAATATATCAGTCCCAATAATTCTGATATTCCAGTTATATTTATATCTTATAAAAGATTTGTTCCCAAAGCTTCTTTTGTAAAAACAATTGTATTTATCACTGAATTACATGAAGTTTTATACTTTTCTTGTTGTTGATAATGAATACATATTTTGAGAACCCTATGAATTTTATTTATTTAATATATTATAACCCCCAGTGTGAGATTTCACTTGAGATATGGGTAAATGTTTGCTGTTACATATTTTTATGATCTTCCCAATATGTATTATAGAGTTCTAAAATAGTAATCATTTGGAATAAAATGACGGTCAAGAAAAAATGTGAATTATGAGGTTTTCATAGTATTTCTATTATTCATCATACAGACACAAAGAGGTATAATTAAGGGGAAAATCACACAAGTTTTATTTTACAGTAATATTATTTTGTTTTTGTTAGCATTAAAAAAACAAAAATAAATGAATTTGTGGTTTTAAGGTAATTAAGCTTTCCCCACCATTCAATCATATCTGATTCTTGGAGACTGCTTGGATAAGTCCCTGTGTTTTTTTTAGTAAAGTTTTCAGAAGTGGTTTGCCATTGTCTTTGACTGAGAGAAAGTGACTGACCCAAGGTTACCCAGATGGCTTTGTGGCTAAGACACATTAGAACTCACAGTATCTAGTCTGATGCCTTAATCATTATACCAAACTTATTATAGATAAACTATATAAATAGTTAAGATATATGATGACAAATTAACAATCTGTTATTCCCAATTAACACTCCATTATGAAACATTGTCATGTTATTTCTTTCTTCAGTCATGTGATCTAAATTCCAATTTCTAGCTAGAACATTATCAAATATTTGCTTTCATAAATACCTGGATATTCAGCCACTATAATATCAATTAATCAATCAGAATAGAATTGGAAGGGACCTTGGAGGTCTTCTAGTCCAAACCCTGCTCAAACTGGAGACCTTATATCATTTCAGACAAGTGACTGTCAAGTCTCTTCTTACAATCTTCAGAGATGAAGACCTACAACTTGGGTCGCAAGCCATTGGTTATTGTTCTCACTGTTGGGAAGTTTTTCTTAATTCCAGATTGATTCTGTCCTTGATTAGTTTCCAGTTCAGTTCCACTATATAGAATCCTAATGATTCTGAAGTGCTAGTCTACCCTGGTATTTATTCAAATCATATTGTTTTATCTGTCATGATCAGGCTTTGAAAACCTGAAGAAGTTCTCTCAGGGCTCTGACATTCAGGGGGCTATGTGCACAAGATTTGTGTCTTAAAATGTTTACAACTCTACTACAATTTACTTCAAAGCTTAACACGTTCATCAGTTTGTTAATTGATTTCTATTTGTGGTCCTTTCAAATATTAAAATGGACTGAAAAAATGCTGTTTCAGCTCTTAATAAGTTATAATATGACTTATGACTGAAAAAGTGTAAGTTCAAACTCACAGTGAGATATAATATGCAACTTACTTTAACATAAAAGAAGTAGCATTTTAAGGATAATTGGGTGTTTCAATAATGGCATTTGTTTAATATCTGTGCAATATTTTATAATAGTTTTTAGTTATACAAGTGAGCTATGCCCTCTCGGGTCTATATTAACACCATAGCATGTCCATTTTATTTTACATCATTACTGCTTAGTTGTTCCTTTAAAATTCTTCAGTGATCAATGATACTTTATTCAGATACTTCAGAACATTTAAATCAATTTCCAATGTTTTGGTTAGAACAATTTTTCTTTCACTTTAAAGAAGACTAAGCTGAATATTCTAAACGATACTAGAGAAAATTAATCTTGTAATCTTATAAGTCTTTAGAAAAGCTCAATTTGTTCAATAAAACTAATGCAAGCATGCATGTATTTTCAAAACATTGTTTCCAAAATTTAAAAAGGCTAATTACCCTGGTGAATGATAAGCACAAAACACCGCAGTCCAACATACTTGCAGTTCAATCTCAGACAAGAATTCACATCTTTTCATCTCAGTCCTTGTCAGCCCTTCAAGATAGTTCAGACAAGAAGGACTATTAATTCTATCTTTAATGGAAGGTTACATTAACAGAGTATTGCAAGTCTGAAAGTGCATCTCTCCTCTCTTGCATTTATAATCCAAGAAACTAGGGAAACTTTTGATATGTCTCCTACATCCCCAATCTTTCTGCAGATGGATATAAGGCTTTACTGGGAAGATTGGTGGGTGACAGCAGAAATTATTAAAGTTCTATCCCAGACTAGATCCAGGGTGTGAAAACTCAGAAGGCTTCTGGTAGGAGGTTTAATATCTCCAGGTTTCTGTCCTGTAGACTTATTTTTTAAATTACTATTAATTTTATATGTGCTGTAGACTTGGATGTTCCACTACAATTATACATGAACATTTTTTTTCTATTTCACCAGAAGCATTTAAGTTATTTAAGTTATTTACATTATACAGATAGTTCTTGACTTACAACAGTTTGTTTAATGACTGTTCAAAGATACAACACTGAAAAAAGTGATTTATGACCATTTTTCAGAGTTATGACAGTTGCACCATCCCCATGATCATATGATCAAAATTCAGATGATTGGCAACTGGTTCATACTTGTAACCATTGCTGTGTCCCAAGATCATGTGATCCCCTTTTGTGACCTTCTGATAAGCAAAGTCAATGGGAAGCCAGATTCACTTAACAACCGGGTTACTAGCTTATCAACTGTGGTGATTCACTTAACAACTGAGGCAAGAAAGGTCATAAAATGGGGCAAAACTCAATTAATGAATGTCTCACTTAGCAACAGAAATGTTGGGCTCAATTGTGGTCATAAGTCGAGGACTACCACATACACACACACACACACACAAAACACAGTTTGGAAGAGCATATTGTGTACTATATACACAGGGTAGTAGTTTAGCAGTAAACTTTACTAGAGTGGTAAAGAAGCATAGCATTGAATAAAGAGTAATAAAAAATTACATGTGTTGAGTGGAGGGTTTTTTGCCCTAGACTCAACCATGCTTTATTGTGTATTACACATCACAACATCATTAGACAATTGTGTTCAAGACAAAGCTGTCACATCTAAGTAATGTTACAAGACACATTAATGGGGAAAAATCTTTGTTAAGAAGCCACTATTGTTATTTGTGCAGTCTGAAGAATTTAGCTTTATGCTAGAGTAATGATCGGTCTGAGGAGACGCCATGAGTCTCCTCTAAGGTCTAAATAAATATGTCTATTTTGCCTCAGGAGAAAGCTATGGGAATAATAGTCACTAAAGTAGTCCAGTGACAATTATTAGCAAGGATATTTCCATTTTATTTTCAGTTGAGCATGAAAATGAAAGCAGATGCTGTAAGCATATGTATAGTAAATTCCTAGTGAACTTGATATGATCTTTTAGAGGTTATTTACAGTTTTAGCATTTAAAAAAACCTTCCATAGCATTTTTCTTTGAAACTTGGAAAATAACGTGTTTACAAGGATTTATCTTATTAAACTTTACAATAGGCAGTTCTTATGCCCTTTTGGCAGCTCTTGAGCCCTTTTCAAGGTCTACATATAATGAATGTCCATAACTGGTACTGTTTGGGCTGCTAATTCATATTATATAACTATGTTTTATTTTTTTTAAAGATTAATTTCTTAGATTCTGCATTTTCCATAAGCACTAGTGCAGGGGTGTCAAACTCATGTTATCATGGTGGCTTCATGTGACATTTTGGAACCTTCCCCTCTGCTAAACCAGGCATGGCCAACACATGACGCATCCGGCCCATGGGCTGGGAGTTTGACAGCTCTGCACTAGAGGCATAATTTCTATTATCACTCCATTCATGGAGATAGGTTAGAAAGAACAATTATCTCAAATTTTCAGAAAGTAATTGAGGCATTGCTGATCCACATCAGATAGCATAATAATAATAATAAAAAGTCCATAAAGAAAGTTCCGAAGGAAACAGATTTCAAGATGTGTCTGCATATTTCCTGCTTAAAACTTCATATTACATTTGCTTACAAATGATATTTTAACATTTCTCATCATATGGTTTGTTGTAATACAACTGGTAAGACTTCATTTGCTTTTTAAAATATGATTTATAATTCTATAAATATAATACGTAAATACATTATGTGTAATAATATAATTACATCCAAGCAAATTATATTTAATACCATAATATATCATTATAATTATAAATACAGTATAATGATATGTTTTTTTCCCACTTGATTTTAAGATGAAAATTGAGCAATTTACTTTGCCACAATATCATAATTAATTAAATAGCAGGGAGAATAGGTTGACAAGGCAGCACCTATAATCTTGCTTTCTGTTTTCTGCGCAGCATGTGATAGTTACCATTGGGGACCCCACTGCAGTAGTCGCTGCCAGTGTAAAAATGGAGCTTTGTGTAATCCCATCACTGGAGCCTGCCACTGCACTGCAGGATTCAAGGGATGGCGCTGTGAGGAACACTGTGACCAAGACACATATGGAAATAATTGCCACCAAAAATGCCAGTGTCAGCATGGAGCCACCTGTGATCACATCACTGGAGAATGCAGATGTCCCCCTGGATATACTGGAGCTTTGTATGCGATTGATATATTGGTTATGTGTGGAATATTAGTGAATTTCACAATCATTTTTTCTTTTACAAGGAAGATGGCAATATCGTCCTCATGCTATGATTATTCCTCTGGTGAAGATAGAAAAATAATTTGCACTCTGCTAATAGTTTTATTGGGATTTGAAATGGTCTCTCAGTTCCAAATCCAATATGCCAACTCGTGGATAACTAAAAAGCAATAGAAATATGACAAGATGAACTATATTTTAATATTTTGAGGAAGATTAAATGTATATAATGCATTGTTTTTATGTTACTTTTATTAATGCTTGATTCCTTTTTTAATATGTTGGAAGGCTTTTTATCCTTAGGCAGGGTAGAAACAGTTTAAATAGATTCTAGTTGAACCAGAACCCACTGGATGAGATGTGGGAGGTTATCATTTCATGATCCGACACAGTGGACTCTGATTTATGAAAGCCAGAATGAATGTTCTCAGGATATTTTTATAACAAAAAAATTTATTTTTTATATATTTATGACACTAAATATGAGAAAGACTCTGAAGAAAGAAAACTTTGGTAACAGTCTGTATTTGCACCAAGGAAATGCAAGTTCAAATCCTTATTCCTTTATGACTTAGAATCAATAGCAGTCACAATTATTTTCCTCTTACCATCCTATCACAACTAAATAGATCCAACTGCAAAATTGCTTGGAGTTGATTTGGGATAAGGGGAGATAAAGTGGTAATGAATTCATCAGCAGCCTGTTCATTCCAAAAGTTGCTTTGAAATTGTCTAGATCAGGGTGTCAAACTCGATTTCATTGAGGGCTGCATCAGGGTTGTGTTTGACCTCAGGGTGGCAGAGGGGTGGCCAGGGTCAGTGGCTAGTATGATGTCACTTGTGTTGTGGGGGCACCTGTGGAGGCCCAAGCACTCCGCCAGTGAAAACGGAGCTTACAAGGGCTGCATGGGGCTCCATTTTCACTGGCAGAGGGTAGCAGGAGGCTGTGCTAGCTGAAAATGAAGCTAAGGAGCCTGTTTTTTCTGGCAGAGGCACCGCAGGCTGGTCCTTTGCTATTTTCAGGACAGCCCTGCAGGCCAAATCTAAGCATCCTGCAGGCTGGATCCAGCCCCTGGGTCTTGAGTTTGACACCTCTGCTCTAGATCATAGACCAGAATACAAACTAGGCAGCATCTTTTCGCAAAGCAATTCAAAGGATGGACATTTCAGCAACTCATCTGAATACAACATTCTATAAAGGCAAAAACAGGGGTAGCGATCATTTTTGTTTTAAAGGGAATAGTTAATTGTGAATAGAGAATGCAGGTCTATAAGCTACTTTTGTATATAATTTATTTTAACTTTGTACAATAAATATATTTGTTTGCTCAAGGCATAAGCTCATTATTTGCCATGAATGTAAGCAATATAAGAATATTGACTAGGTAATTGTGCACCACACATAGCAATGATATACAATCTCTAATTCAAGCCTAGTATTTTGCTACAAAATAGAGCAGGATTCAGGAGACAATTTGATGAATATTTAATCAATATTTAATCAAAAGTAGATAAAGGATATTTTTAAAAAGCAAATACATAGAAACTTTTAACATTACTGCTCCTTTACTCGCATTAGAAATTCCTATAAAGTAGAGAAATATTTTTGCAGTTTTTAAATTGTTAAAATAAAAATAATCTTTGGGCATTTATAAATAGAAATACTTTCTTAAGTAAAGAAATTTTTTATATGTGTGTGTGTGTGTGTGTGTGTGTGTGTGTATGGTATTCAGCTTTGTTTGGATATTTTCCCATGTCATTATAGTTGTGCTTTTAAAGTTGTAGCGACGTTTCAGCAGAATCTCATCTGCCATCATCTGCCTGCCTGAATACCATACATATAAATACCAGTGAAAACTTAAGAAAAGAAATACACACACACACACACACACATATTCCTTAGTTTTGCAGATTAACACCCCTAACCCTATTAGAAACATAAATATCTCACTATTTCTCTTATAAGTAAGAGAAACACTTTAATTAAACACTTTCTCTCTGTGAATGTGTCTTTGTGTTTGCCTTATTTTTAGCTGTGAGGATCTTTGTCCACCTGACAAACATGGGCCACAGTGTGAAGAAAGATGCCCATGCCAGAATGGAGGAGTTTGTCATCATGTAACTGGAGAATGTGCCTGCCCTCCTGGATGGACGGTAGCTATAATTTCTATAACATTTCATCACTTTTTACTTTGATATTTCATTGGTAAGTTTTAGTTCTAGATTAAATGCAGGAAAAAAGAGAAATTATTCGTTTGACTCTATTACCATTATGTAGGATTGAAATCTTTTACAGCATAAACATTCCACCAAATTAACAATCTAACATTCACGAGAAAACATATAGTATATAGTATTGCAAACCTTTTTCTTTTTCCTTTGCCTTTTTACATTTCTTGCAATCTCATACTGCAGTCCCATGAATAAATGTGAAGTTCTGTTTTCAAACAGGGCACAGTCTGTGGTCAGCCTTGCCCAGAGGGACGTTATGGAAATAATTGTTCCCAAGAATGTCAGTGCCACAATGGAGGGACATGTGATTTAGCCACTGGTCAATGTCACTGCAGTTCAGGGTATACAGGAGAACGGTAAGAAGACAATTCTTCAGAACTCTCGACCATCATGATTGTGGAAAAAAGAAATTTACAATATTATGCAAAATTTATTGCTGTTCAGTTAAAACTAAGCAAAACCCAAGCTGATTCAATTTTAGTTATGAAACTAATTCAATTACTATATATAGCTAAGACATTTTCTTTAGCTTTGTTTTCATTTATCTTATTTTCAAAAACCATTTGCCATTTTTTTGTCTTTTTTTCTCATTCTGGTCATTTCACTGCAATTCATAATATGAAAAAATTAAAAAGCACTGCTCCATTACATTTTTTTTTACATTTTTTTATTTTATTGTTCTTTAATCCATGACTGTTTTATGTGAGGACATAAGTCAAGTTTGGAGACCTCTGACTAAGTCACGTAAAGACTCTCATGACTGTGTGTAAACACATTTTCTTCCACCCATTATTTTTCCAAATACCATCACTTCACTGCCATTTTCCCCAGTTCCTATGGGGCACAACAATAGAACTCCTTCATCCCTGTAGATGTTAGGGGCTTAGTGTCTTATTTTTTTCCATATTTAATTTTCTTGGTATGATAACACAAATCATTTTCAGAAGGGAAGAGGTGAAAATTTTGTCCCAGAAGTTTTTTAGTGAACTTTATGCTAGTAAATTAACTTTCTATCCTACTACTTCTTATGTTTATGAGATTTGTGCAGAATAACTTTACACTGATTTTTTAAGCTATTGAATTATAAGAACTTTTTGTATTTTCTAAAATCTTGCATACTATGTGTGTTGTTTGAAAGGAATGTGTAGCCAGCTGGCTATAACCCTGGCCTCTTTTTCTAACCTTCAATTATCTCTTCATAACTTATGTTATAAAGAGCAACATCTAATGGCACACAGATGTCTTGGGTGTTCCTCTTTTAACTTTCACAGGAAATATCACATTATCTAGTTTGTCCTACTGGATTTGATTTAGAGATGGACACTTAAGTGAATAAATCCTCACATAATAAATCAAATGGCACTTTGCGGAATAAGCATTTGCTTAAATATCATAGCAAATTTCTGTTTCATGCATCAAAATTCTGTTAGATGCATGAAAGTATAGTGTAGAAAATTGACAAAAAATGCCCATCACTAGAGCAATCAGGAATTGCTTACTTTATATGAAATTTTAAAAAGCTGTTCTTATATATATTCAGACTATTTTTCTATGTAACTCAATACCTGCCTAGCTCAACATTAGCAATAGCATTCACTTCATTTTATATAGAAATGAGATGTTTAGAATTATCTCATTGGTGTCCTTCATAATGGCCAGTCAGGAGGAACAATTTTTGAAAGGAAAACAATAGCAATAGCTCTTAGAGTTATACCTCACTTCATAATGCTTTACAGCCCTCTCTAAGTAGTTTACAGAGTCAGCATATTGTGCCCAACAATATGGCTCCTCATTTTACCATCCTCAAAAGGAGGGTGGAAGACTGAGTCACCCTTGAACTGGTCAGGACTGAACTGCTGGCAGTTGGCAGAATTAGCCTCAATACTATATTCTAACTATTTTTTCTTTTTTGTAATGTATCTGTAATATTTCTGCTAAGAGGTACATATGACCCTGCTTAAGACATAAGAGCATGGTTTGCTTTAATTGTTATCTAGAAAACCACAATTAAAAAGCTGATTTGTACTGCATGAAATTGTATCTGTATGCATGGTTGTGTTTGCATCTGTTATGCATATAGTGCTATTACCTGAGAAGAATTAAATGGACATTTTAGAATATTGTTTATAGAAAGTGAAAATATCTTTTTCTTCCTGGTCTTCTCATCAGGTGTCAGGATGAATGTCCAATTGGAACTTTTGGAAAACAATGTGCAGAGATCTGCCAATGCATGAATGGTGGAAAATGCTATCATATTAGTGGAGAATGTCTTTGTGAGCCAGGATATACAGGAGTACACTGTGAAACAAGGCTATGTGCTGAAATAGTCTATGGTCTTAAATGCGACAAAAGGTGTCCTGTCATTTGCCAAATACTCACAGGTACTTTAGATATTTTTGTTATATCTGTATGGAATCAACTTTTGTTTGCCAATTAGTCTTGGGCAAATTTTTCAGTATTTTTTTATAGTGCTCTTATAATGTCGCTCAACTTTTTTGGCAAATCACGAATGCAGGCAAAATTATATTGCCACAGCAATAACAATATATCACTATGAATCACTAGTGAGAATATGTCAGGAAACATAAGAATGTGAGGAAGGATTTGTTTTTCCAGATATCCTGTTATAGTAGTAGTAGTAGTAGTAGTAGTAGTAGTAGTAGTAGTAGTTAAAGGATTAAAACCTTTGGATTTCTTTCTATAAATGCTAGTGCCTAAAAATTTTTCTTGTTTCTTGGAGGAAAAAATACAATGTTAAGAAAGTGGGTTTCATGTTGATGACCTACTAATAAAAACAAAAGCCACTGATTATTTGCTTTTCCTGACAGAGCTTTGGAAGCTATTACAGATAGTCCTCCACCTACCACCATGTTGAACCCAACGTTTCCATTGCTAAGCAAAACAGTTGTTTAAGTGAGTTTGCCCCTTTCTTGCCACAGATGTTGAATCACTACAGTTAAGTTAGTAACATGATTGTTAAATGAAGCTGTCTTCTTCATTGACTTTGCTTGTCAGAAGGTCGCAAAAGGTGATCATGGAGCCCTGCAAGTGTCATAAATAGAAGACTGTTACCAAATATCTGAATTTTTAATATTTTTATTGGTTTATCAAAATATAGAATACAAAGAAAAATCCAAAAAATAATAGAAAACTAGGAAGGAGGGAAGAGAAAAAAATGGTGTAAAGAAGGGAAGGGAAAGAAAAAGGCACTGACTTCCAACTCTCTTTATGTTCTGACCCAAACCTTGTTCCAAGGAAACAAACATGAAACAGAGGTAACAGCAAAACCCTTTAATGATTCTTTACGAATTCTATTCCTTTACAGTTAAAAGGCTGTTTCAAACTAATTGTCTCTGATAAGAATGAGCCTTGCCAAAGTTGTGCAAGGCTGCCAAGAACAATAGATAAAGTTACTAAGAAATATTTCAAACACAAAGAGTCTCCAAACACCAGCCAAGATATTCTGAACGCCCACAAGACTTGAGTGCAAAAACTTCTTTGCTTCCTGCAAAGAACTCCGGTTTCTCAGCTGGCTTTTATCTCTTAAGGGAGGAGCCATTACCTTGCAGCCTTACTCCCAAGTTGCCCATGCTGTTGCAGCTGCTCTTTCCTTCAAGCAGCCCTGTGCGCACGCGCACTGAGCACAGGCTCCTCGGGGTCCTCTTCATCACTGCTGCCAGCCTCCACAATCTCTAAAGCATTCCAGTCCCTGATGGTCCTAGCCCATCCCTGCATCACATGCAGGCCTCTCATCTGAGCCCTCACTCTTGGAGAGCCGTCCACACCTGCTGCTGGCGAACCACAACACTTTAGCAAGGTAGACGATAACAACATTACAACTGCAACTTTATACTTTTACATAACAGCTCATGGTTTAATAAGGGCATTTGTTGGAACCCTGATAATGTACAGTATAAGCCATTTCTATAACAATAAACCTATCTAATTAGCAAAAATAAAATCAAAGGTTTATTTTTTACATTGTAAGCACCAAATTCTGAAGCAATTTCAGAATAGAAACAAGGTTAGATATATTGCCTTCTTTGGCTACAAGAATCAATTTTACCATCTCTACTTCTCTTTGCTGTAGGGAATAATATATGTATCCGTTAACTCATTAATCTTTATCATAATTCATATTGAGAGAATCCTCTATATTATTTCAATTTTTTTTAACCCTAAAGGGGAGAAAACACTTTTTCTAGTTTTGATATTTTATTAGCTTTAAAAAATACACAACATACACACAAAAAACAATAATACAAGTATTATATATAAAGGGGGGAAAACCCTTTGTTTTAAACCAGAACCCAAAATACAAAACTATGTTTGAGCTTTCATTCAAATATATATATATATATATATATAGGGGTGGTTGTTTCGCCAGAACCAGTAAATTGAAAGATCTATTTTTACCTTTCAAAACAATATATATATATATATATATATATATATATATATATATATATATATTTGTTTTCGTAGTTCTTCACGGGTACAGGTATGCAGGTGTTGGCATATTCGGGTCTTTTCCCGTGTAAGATTGAGAGTATCTTGGTGATGTTTTGATGAGGTCCCACTCTCCATCTTCAGGCTGGTACTTTTGGCTTTGTGCTTGTGCGAGCAAAGCGTGATCAGAGCTGCTGTCTCTCTATAAATACTGGTGGGGAGGTGTGGTGTGCTGGCTCTGTTGTGAGCGGGCTGGTTGGCTGTGTTGTCACTTCTTGATTGGTTGATGGAGTTGATGTTTGCAGATTGGTTGGCTTTTTCGTAAGAACCGGTGTGGCTGAAGTATTGGCTGTGTGTCTATCAGCCTTTTGTGTTGTAATGACCTGGGTAATGGGCTGTGTGATGACCTTCTGAGTTTTCATGGCTGGGACTCGTTTGTTGATTAGGGCTAGTTTCCAGATGTCTGGTAGGTGGGAGGTGTCATCCTGTTTATTCATGTTATGGGGTGTTTCTCTATTTCGATGGCTTCCCTAATTATTCTCTTGTTGAAGTGTTCAGTATTGGAGATTAATTTGGTTCCCCCAAAATCAATTTCATGTCCTGTGGCTTTAAGGTGCTGGAAAAGGGAGGAAGCTTTTTCTTCTTTTCTGACTGCATTCTTGTGTTCTGCGATCCCTCACCAGACTCAAACCCAAACCCATCCCATAGACAAAAGACAACCACCATCCAGAAACCAGACCACGGCTGCATCACCAGCTGCTACACCCCATTCCGACCCCCAAACTAAGCAAATTGACACACGCTATGAACACATAGCCAGACCTCAAACTCGAAGCCAAACCAAAGCTATTATATATATAAATATATATATTATATAAAACCAAATATATTATATATAATTTCACACCAAGTGTCTGAATTTTGATCATATGACCATAGGGATGCTGCAATGGTCATCAGTGTGAAAAATGGTCATAGGTAATTTTTTTCAGTGCTGTTGTAACTTCGAATGGTCACTAAACAAATGGTTGTATTTTGAGGATTACGTGTAATCGAATTAGGACAATAGAAGAAATTAGATAAATAGATGCATTAGGCCACAATTGGAAAAAAATGGAGCAATTTGATCTTTTATGTTCCAAGAGGAAGTTGGGTCTAGTTCTGAAAAATCAAGGAGCTACTGTCTGAGTTGAAGCAATCATATAACATGCATTGTATAGCTGTTTTGAGTTTGATTGTTATGACAACATTAAGCTAGGTTATTTATTCCTACAGTAAACCATGCATGATTTGCTTAGTTAGAGATCTTTAGTGGTCCATTTAGCAGAGAAACTTCTAAAGAAATGCTACCTTCATTCTCTGATATCATTGTTCATGAGGAATATATACTTAAAAATTCCAGGTGCTTGTTATGTTTAGTACTAGAGTTGAAAGCCAGCAACTTTTCCATTAACTTGTCTATTTGGTGGTGTGTTCACTCTTTTTCCATTCTTGTCCTTCAACAACATTGTTCAATTAGTAGGACCTGGGAGAAATGTTTATCAAATGTCCTGCAATTAATGTAGACATTAACTTAGAAAATAACTACATTTGTAGTAGACATTTTAAATTGACAAGAATGTATGGCAAACATTATATAGCATTTCTGATATTTCAAGGATTAAGTTGATTCATGTTGAACACAGCTGTTCATTTATACCACTGAAGGAAAGCTTGTGGGCAAGTCAAACTAAAAATGTTCTGATTCAAATAGAAGCACTTATTTTAGAATGTGTTTTTTAAACATTTCTTCCTTTCTGTAACAAATTGAATGGATTTAGCAGTAATATGAGTGTATCAGCATTGTATTGTTCATTTTAGAATACAGAAGAATGAACTTTAATTGATATTACAAATATTTAGCTTAAAGTGTAAGTGAAAAATTGTATATGTATGTGCTGTGGGCACAAACAGCAAAAATGTCAGTCAATGCCAAACATTAATACTGCAGATATATTAAAGTTAAAGTTATGATACTCAAATTCTGATTTTTATAATCAAGAAGGCTTTTCTTATACATATCAACAAAGTAAACACACCAATATTAGGTATGAAAATCTTTCAAAAATCTGGTCACCATGAGTATATTGTATTGTACTGAAATGTAAACACTAATAGTTGGAATGCCCTGACAGTCTGTACATTTCACATTTCTCTATCAATTGTTGATTAAATATAGATTCACTTTGATCTGCATGTAATCTAATTTCCCAATATTTATTTTAAAAAGAGTTATGTATTTGTATATCATTCTTCAAACCCTATGCAACCTGAGCACTGCCAGTTAAAGTAACTACACCAAAAACATTCTAGTATTTTAATTTCCTATTTTTAATCATGGATTACTCTCTCTCTCTCTCTCGCCCTCCCTGCCTCTCTCCCTCTCTCTCTCTCTCTCACACACACATACACAGACACAAGGAAGAGAAAATGAGGTAGAAAACAGTATTCTAAAATGATCTTTCTGTTTCTTTATTGGTTTTATGCTATGATGTTGCCCATGGTTACCAGAGTTAAAATAATTTGCTGAAGTACAATAATTATTATTTATTTCTAAAGTACTGTCAGGTGTTACCATATAATGTCTCATTAATCTAAAATAACACAGATGTTTTCCTTATTTTTAAAGCAAAAAAAAAAAGATTAAGAATAAAAAGCATGATTAGCCCATGTGATCTACTCTTAAAAGCACTTCCAAGCAAAGCATCCTCTCTTTTTTTTCTTCAGAAAAAGAGAAAATAAAGGGTGACTGAATCAAGCTCCTTAGGAGCCAATTCCCTATTAAAAGCACCTTTAAGTGCTGGCTCCAGGGAAGAGTCCTTCAGAGCACTTCTGCCTGGGAGCAACATAACATTTACCCAAGTGACACATAGGTTTTAGTCCTGGGTCAGTGACATCATCTCTTGTGTTGAAGTGGTGCTTGGGAAATATCTGGCCTTGACCCAGTTGAATTCTTCTGGGTTAGAAAATGACTAAAAGAGATAAGGAGCAAAATCCTATTCTGTCAATGAGTATTATTGTCCCAGCTAGTAGTCAGAATTTGCTTAATTTTTTGCCTGGAACCTAAAATCAATATGTACTAATTATTAGAGATATAACTTCACTACAAAATATGAATGAGAGCAACATTCCCCAGCTGAGATTAGATGAAGATTTTGGGAGCTGGATTGCTTCATGGGTTTGCATAATGTGTGTCTAATATGCCACAAGGCCACAATGACAGTTGAAACAAATGTATTTTAAACAACAGCAATAGTAATAAATTATAATTTGCCCTTTTCTTCTAAACCATTTAAAACACAGACGAATAAGAGAAACTATGCCTTTTTGGTTTTCCATATATTTGTTTGAAAAGTTGTTTTACACACAAACAGATGTGTTTCTTTCATAAGAAAAGTGATATCTTGGGGAGAGATTGACTGCAGTTTAATAATAGGGATAAAGAACAGCTCACTGTAAAGAATTACACTGGCAAAATGAGTAAGGGGCATTGAAAAAAGGCATTGAAAAAAACAGAAAAGACACTCTTCTGTCATCATTCATTTAATATGTCTTGACTGGAGTGCATTTCCCCCCTTTTAGAATGCCTTAGGGAATATTACTTCAATCAGTGATCAGTCACTGACTTCAATCAGTCATCTTTAAACAGGCTGCCTATTGTAAATATAATTGATCTGGATATTAAGGCTTCCCTTTGGTAAGAGTTAAGCTAAGTGCTTTTCCTGCCAGAGGACCACAGAACTGTCCTTGTGTTTACTGTCTTGGCACATATATTCTAGCACAGCTGATGGTTCCATTTGTTGCAAAATAACAGCTGTGTAGTTGAGCATTGAATAAAACTGCTGTTTCAGGTAGGAACAGATGGCCCGACACCAGGTATGGAAGCTAAAATAGCAACATTCTTGAAGGCTATAAGAGTGCCCTTGACCTTTCCCCTGTAAAGCAATTTGGCACTCCTTCTAAGTAAAAAAAATATAAAACTTGCATACTAAACACCTACCGGAATTTAAATGAAAACGAATAAATACTGGGGAATAGTTACAAGGTTGCAGCTAGCATAAAGGGGGTGATTAAACCTTGTTTATTGCAGTCCTGACAAGAATACATTCCTTGAAGCTACTATTTTTCTTAAGAAATCAACTGTATGGTATATAGCCTAACCCTAACCCTAACCTTTTCATCGTTGCGTGCTGAAAGTGTGTGCATGCACGTGTGGCTGCACCCATAATGCAATGCATGCATGACCCCCACCCCTGCACATGTGCGCGTGACCCCGTGCTGCATGCCTCTGCACATGCACGCATGACCCCCCATGCCGTGCACCTCTGTGCATGTGTGTGCAACCCCTGCGCCGTGCCTCTGCACATGCATGCATCCTGCCCCCGCATGCCCCACCCCCACACATGTGCAGCAGATACCCAACAATCAGCTGGCTGGTGGGAGGCAACGGCTTGCATGCCAGCAGAAATGGCTCTGCACTCCACTTCCGGCACACATGCCATAGGTTCACCATCACGGATATAGTCAATAAAGGGTTGGCCCAGGGTCAGGAAACCAAGTTTGAAATCATCCTTAACTTTGGAAATGTCCTGAGAAAGTTCAGGCTAGTCACATGCCTCAGACTAATCTACTTCATGGATTTTTGTGGGGAAAACATGGAGAAGGGAGTTCTATAATGGTTGTTTCAAAGAAAGGTGGGATAGAAATACATACATACATTTAACTTAAACACTAATTTTCCTGAGTATTGGGGAATATAACAATGTATTTCAATAGGGTTCCATTTTTATTATTATTTTAAACAATCAGAATACAAAAATATGTTCCTAATATTCCTGGTAGCCTATTTTGTTTATTTCTATAGTTCCAAGGTAATGAATAATCAGTGAGTTTACATTTGATTTTATAGAATATAACTACAGGTTATATCCTCGACTTACAACAGTTCATTTAGTGACTGTTCAAAGTTACAACAGCACTGAAAACAGTGACTCATGACCATTTTTCACATTTACAACTGTTGCAGCATCTCCATGGTCACATGATCAAAATTCAGATCCTTGGCAATTGGTTCATATTTATGACGGTTGCAGTGTCCCAGGGTCATGTGATCAGCTTTTGCAATAGGGAAGCCAGATTCACCTAACAACCATGTTACTAACTTAACAAATGCAATGATTCACTTAACAACTGTGGCAGGAAAAGTCATAAAATGGGACGAACTCACTTAACAAATGTTTCACTTAGTTACATAAATTTTGGGCTCATTTTTCATCATAAACTGAGGATTACCTATACATATTTGGCTAATACCTGTCATATTTCATCCAAAAACTTAATTATAAATGTACTTATAATTATATGTATCTGGTAGATTTTCTCAGCACTGATTTTGTTTTAAAACTTAAAATATGTAGATGCTATTATTATTAGTAGAGTATTAATACTGCAGTAAATTAATATTAGACCACATGGTCCTCTAATTCCACCCACTCCCTGTACCCAAGTGAGGGCATTTTTCTAAATAACTTCTTTGTGTGAAAATCCTTTGTCCATTTTTCTTCATTGGGCTCTTGGTATCATATTCTCTGCAAATGCTTTATCCATCCATTCCTTTTTGGCAGCTGCCACCCAATGTCTGGAGAGTGCTTTTGCAAGCCTGGCTGGTCTGGTCTCTCTTGTAATGAAAGCTGTTCCCCAGGATTCTATGGTGAATCTTGTCAACAAATCTGCAGTTGCCGAAATGGTGCTGATTGTGACAGTGTGACTGGAAAATGCATTTGTGCCCCAGGATTTAAGGTAAATAGTTCTGATTGTTATTTCATTGGTTGTCTGCCTTTGAGGATAGAGGCAACTTCTATAGTCCCTATTGAGATTAAGACATTCCATCAGAAGAGGTGCTTCAAAACAGGAGTGCAGTTATTTATTTATTTATTTATTTATTTATTTATTTATTATTTGGATTTGTATGCTGCCCCATCTCTGAAGACTCGGGGCAGCTCACAACTAAAACAATAACAACAATAAATAATTAAAAGAGAATTAAACCAATCACAAGTCCAATAATAGCTAAACAAAATTAAAATTTAAAATAATTTAAGAACCATCCCCCTCCCACTCCTAGGAGGAGTCACAGCCCAGATTGGTCGAACAACTAGGTCTTCAGATCGTGGCGAAGGTGCGAAGGTCAGGGGCCAGACGGAGTCCCAGGGTAGCTGGTTCCAAAGGTCAGGGACCGCCACAGAATAGGCTCGTCGCCGGGGGACCGCCAGCTGACATTGGCTTGCCGATGGGACCCTGAGAATTCCTTGCCTGTGTGCTCGCACAGGGCGGTTGGCACTCGATATCGGCAGGAGTTAAGACATCTTGGTTTTAATAAGGGAGAATATATGGAATTTAGAGTTGAACTGTGGAATTATTGATGTTCTTTGAGCATTGGTGGTGATTGTTTGTAGCCATTTTATTACCCAACCTAGTATTATCATCTTGCAGATATTTCATTACCCAACTAGGGAAAATCATTACACTGATAAGGTTACCTTTTTATTTAAAGATCTAATTAAACCATTTTCCTTAACATTGCATTTTTCTTATCTTTTGTCAAATGCATTCTAGGGTTCTGATTGTTCTATGCCTTGTCCTGTTGGAACATATGGAATAAACTGTTCATCTATATGTAACTGTAAAAATGAAGCTGTTTGTTCCCCAGTAGATGGTTCTTGTGTTTGCAAAGCTGGTAAGTGATCTAATTTACATTTTTGGACTATGAAAGTCATATATATATTAAAAATATATTAAAGACCTTTAAAAGAATGAGAATCATAAACTACACTGTGCTGTTACTTCCAGAATTAACTTGCATTTTTTAATTCTGTTCACTCCACTACAGGTTCCTTCCTGTTGATAATTTCAAAACATTTTTAAAAAAATGTTCGTCAAGATCCCTGTATGTTTTCCCTGCCTTTTAATCATCTTTATTCCTTATTCTCTTTGGCTACCTATTTTGCAATTAGCTTTCTCTCAATATAGTTTATAGTAGTATTTGCATCATCCTTGCATACATTTTTCTCATGCATAGCAGTTATTCTATTTCCATTCTTCCTTTCATGTTTTTCTTTTTCTTTGATGTCCACTTTTTCCTTAACATCCATTCTTGCCAAAATAACCCCACATTTAGAAAACCTCATCACTGCAATATACTTCACTATTTTTTTCAGTCTTTCATAGTAAACATTCAAATCATTCATGCAGTTGAGCCATTCCCTATTTTTGTAAATGTATGAATAGACTTAAGCTTAAAATATATATGTGAAATAAGCAGATTTTTAAGCAAAAACTAAGCAATCAACACTGTCATTCATTTATGAATGATCCAAGCATTTTTTCTGTATTCTGCCATTTTATTCCTTTCCATACTTCTACATTCATGATGTCTAATAGAATTTTATTTATTTATTGAATGTATACTGTATAGCCATCCATCCATGGTTCCAGGCATCTCACAATAAAAAAGTATAAAAACAGCAATGCTACAATGTTCTACCAACACCCCAGCCCCAATGCTTCAGGGGAAAGTTTGATTTTTCTGGAAGACTAACACAGTCAGGACTATCTGGATCTTAAGGGAAGCTACTTGGCAATAAAGAATGCACACTTCCTGTGTTTAACAAAAAAAGAACCCAGAGTATGACCCTTTGATCACAAGTTACACAATTGTTCTCAAACTTATCTCTTTTTTTATTACCACCATTCACTGTGAAGTATCACAATTATTACTCGCCTATAGATCCCTACCTACATGCCCCATAACAACCTAAATGATACCAATCTTTACTTTCTGGCATATGTATTATCAAGTTTGTTCATAACTAGACCCATACCTTCACTTTGTGCATATATTAATCAGTGCTCAAGATCAGAATTTTATGCAGAATGATTACATTGTTCCTCTTTTTTCAGTTGTACATGCACAGACAACATTTCCATTTATTCTTGTATCTTTCATTTTACTCATTATTTCACTCTTTTTACCGCTTACCAAGGTTGTCACCCAAACAGATGCATGGATACTGACCATCATATCTTTGGTCAGTTGAAGCCTTTATACAGCATAACTTTTCTGTTTAGTAAACTAGAGAAATGAAATAAGTTGCAATCAGTTGCAATCTTATGCATGCCACCTGCAGAATTCTCTGTTAATTATTAGGATAATAGCATTCATTGTTGTATATTTTGGCCGCACTGGTACAATCCAAATAAAGACCAGTTTTATCTAAAAGACGCTCATACTACATTAGGTCAATATATGATTGCTGCATTTCACCAAGTAGGAGGAATATGCAGTATAGTACCATACACTCAGGATTCCTGGTGGATGCATTTAATTCAATTTGGCAATTCCTTTAGGTTTTCAGTTCAAAGTTCAGTTTGAAGATGTGATTCCATTGACTGGAACTTCGTTCAGCTGTACAAATTATCAGAGCCCAGTTCCAAAGAATTAAGAAAGAATGAAAAGAAAACAAATCATTCCTTCCATCATTTGTATGCTATCCAATTTCAAAAGTATAACTGCCTTTATTCTTCTAAAAACATTTGTATTTTTAGTTTTATCTGTTTCTTTGACTTTGATTGCTCATCAAGGACAATATTTTTACAACTCCTCACTTCAAATTGCTTAATGACATTTGTAGATCTAAATACTTTGTATCAGTAACTGCATCTTGTGAAGTCAGTTGCAACATATGTAGTGAGTTGCAGCTCACAAAAGCTTATGTCTTTTAATAACAATGGCTAGGTGGAAAAGATGCTGCTTGAGTCTTGATTTTTTTGCTGCTATAGACTAAAACAGCCATCTTCCTATGATTCTGGCAAGTGAATGATGTATTTAAAAATAGCTTCCTATTCAAAACCTGAAAAAGGTGCTTATCAGCTCTCAGTTGTTCTTATCAAGTAAGATCTTAGAACTCTATACTGAACAGAGGCATTTTCTTTTTACTGTGTCAGGTTGGCACGGAGTGACTGCTCTATAAATTGTCCTAGTGGGACATGGGGCCTTGGCTGTAATTTAACATGTCAGTGCCTTAATGGAGGAGCATGCAATATTCTGGATGGAACCTGCACCTGTGCCCCAGGTTGGAGAGGAGAAAAATGTGAATACTCCTGCCAGGTAATAAAGCTGACTTCACTGAAAGCTTGATTTGGCATTATAATATAATGCCTTGATAAATGTGTTGAATATTACAATATTATATGCTATATCTTTAAATAAAACCTGTCCATATTATCAGAGGTATTGCAGCATGTAAACTAGCAGTTCACCTTATAACCCAGAGGCCTCCAAACTTGGCAACTTTAAGACTTGTGGACTTCAACTCCCAGAATTCTGGAAGTTGAAGTCCAGAAGTCTTAAAGTTGCCAAATTTGAGGACTCCTGGTATAACCCATTAACTATGGCACAAGGATGTTATCCTTTTAGAGGATAAATCTTCAGGGCATGGCCTTTGATTCATTCTTAGTCTATCATCATATTGAAACTTTAAATTTGTTCTTTGATGTTCCAGTTTGAAGTAATTTTTACACATCTTCCTATACTCATCTTGAAGTATAAACAATGTCGAACACTTCATTCATGAGCTTGGGAATGAAGGAAGGAAGAAATATGTTTCATTCACAAATCAACTCTTATTATGTCAATAATGTAAGGCTTCCATGTTGACTGCACTAAAATAAATTTAACTTCATTTCATTTTCTTCCTGGAAGGACGGCATGTATGGCCTGGACTGTTCAGAGCGCTGTGACTGCAGTCATGGAGATGGATGTCATCCAGTAACAGGTTATTGCCGTTGCCTTCCAGGATGGTCAGGTAAATTTGAAATTGTAACAATACAACAGTGCCATCCAAATTTTGATTCTTCTTAGCCACCCTTGGGTAAATTAATACGTAGCACTTTGATCAATATATGAAAGTTTTAGAATAGATTCTATTTTAATCACAATGAGTCCAAATATATGTGGTGCAATTTAGATTAATTACATAAACCTTTCTCAGAAAACGAACATCTGGAGATAGAGTAATTCTCTGGAATGGAATAATATTATCTAAGTAATTGTAGGCCTTTAACCTATCATGACAGAATCCCATTGATTCTGTGCCATCAAGTTGCTTTCAACTCCTAGCTTTCAAAACCTAAATTCACACTGAACAACTGCAACAATTCACAACTGCAACTCTGATGCTAGCAAAAGAATATCAGTATTATATTACATAGTTAATCTTGGCAACTGTTCTGTAATCTGGCGGTAGCCTATAGAGCTGTTTCTGAAAATATGCTTTACATTTACAGGGTCTTTTAATTAATATGAATGTGACATTTCATTATTTTGTTCACATAAATAGATTTTTTTTGCTTTCTCTTTTCTAATTTAATAAAAATCTTCTTACTGTGTTCTAAATGTCTCACAAATGGCAAATCTGGGATATAGCTATTTTAAAGCCTATCTTCATCTTTCATAGTTCACCTTCACACATGCCAGAATAAGTGTCGTGTTTGACTATAGTACTATTTGTCTTTGGGCAAAAGTGTTTTTGAAACACTCAGTACCAGCAAAGCTATCTTGTTTGTATTATGTTATATATCTAGATGTTACTGACGTATTTCTTTTTTTCAATATTTCAGTCCAAGTAGGCTGAAATATATTTATTTACTTAGAACATATACTGTACTTAAGAAATAAAATTAAAACACCTCTAAAACCAACTGTTCACAACTAAAGATAGCAGAGCATAAAAATGTATAAAGATGTCTTAGTAGTATTTTATTACAATACAATCTGTTAATTCAATAATAGGCCACAAAGTAAGGATTTGTAATACTTGTTATCCATGACAGATATATTTCAGATTTTATTCAGTGTGCATCACTAAGCAAACTGACCTTGTTTCCATTTTCTCAGGATATGAGAAATTTTGATCAATCCTTTGGATTACAAGCGTCTTTAAATTTGGAATGCAGTTCTAAGATTTAAAAAAAGTATCAAGAGGCATTTAAAACTTATGCTGCATTACAATTGATTTATTGTCAATTTTGTTCCTTTATGATTAAAGGTATTTGAACCAAACCAATTTTTACCAGACATTTAAATTAACAAATTTAAAATAAATTCCTCAGTAGACTTTTAATTCATTTTTGCCAGCTATATTTCGGTAAACAGAACAATGGAAGCATTCTTACAATTGTCAGATGCAATCTTCATTAACATGTTAAGTTTTACTACCTACAAGCTTATCCTTGTTCAAACATGAATGACTTTCTTTTCATCCATTTTTTCTTGCACACTAACATTTATAATATTTTTTTTAATTCTGTTATTCAAGATGTTATTACTATTTTCTTATAAATATCTGAAATATTCCCTCCCAACCTTTGGTTTCTTCAGTTTAATCCCAACCTATTCCATTGTGTTTTCTTTCAAGTCCATTCATTCTTTACTCTTGACGAATGTATCTTTTCTTTTATGTACACTGAGAGCATTTGCACCAAGACAAATTCCTTGTGTGTCCAATCACACTTGGCCAATAAAGAATTCTATTCTATTCTATTCTATTCTATTCTATTCTATTCTATTCTATTCTATTCTGCTGAAGACTATCTATTTTAGACTGTCTATTTAGCCTTCTTCATCCATTCCCCAAATTTTTTATTTCATTTCATTAATGAATTCATGGTCTTTATTATTTATTCCTCTTATATTCCATTCAATATTCTATTATCACAGTTCTTAGTATTCTATTAATATTCTATTAAGAATGGTTTGTAGATATTGGCTTCTATCACCAATCATGGCTTTGTTCAATCAAGACATTTACACAATCCTTTTAGTGATATAGTTAAACTGATGGCTAGGTTTTCAGCCTTAGTCATACCATGCTAGATGTGGAAATCCCTGCTAAGAATAGGGTCGATTTTGCCAAAAGTACAAAAAATCTAATTATAATATAGTATAGATAAATAGGACATGATGGAAGTTTCAACATTTTGATGTAACAGCTCCAATCCTAATCTGTAGGGTTTTTTTTTCTTTGCTGGGATCAAAAATCCTGGGTCGGGATGGGTCAATCTGTCAATATAAACTCAATATAAATTTTCTTTTTTCTAATTTTAAAATTACTATTCCTTTTGACAGAGCAATTATTTCTACAGTTTGCTTTAGAAAAACAGATATTTGTCTATTGTTTTAGTGTAGGCTCTTCCTTGTAGTCCTGGAAAAGAATATGTTTGGTCCAGAGGTGATATTCAGCAGGTTCTGACCAGTTCTGGAGAACCGGTAGCAGAAATTTTGAGTAGTAAAGAGAACCGCCAAATACCACCTCTGACTGGAGATTTTACAGTATCTTTCCCCTGCCATGCCCACCAAGCCATGCCCACAGAACCAGTAGTAAAAATTGTGAATCCCACCACTGGTTTGGTCCAAGAAAATGTAGACAGATGCCACATTTGCAATCCTGCATACTGCAAAGCATATTTTTGGCTTTGAATCCAAAGTATTGCACAATCCCAGTATTTACTGCTTGTGAAGAGGGCCTTCCTTTGACTTGTTTGTACCTTTGAAACATGAGCAAATATATAAAATATCATTTAATATGCACTCCAGCAGTTGCCAGCATGGATCATTTACTAGATCCCAACTACACAGTATAGAAATTAGGTTTTCCACATGTCAATGTTACCACAGCATTCCATAGTACTATTAATGTTAAAATATATGAAAAAGTTTTTTTATATAGACTACATGTAGACTACAAATTTTATAGTGGAATAGATAATATTATCCAAGTAATCATTTCCTTCATTCACACCATTGCATGTGCTACAGGAATGCTAATTTAGAAGTGAAGCTCTTGGCATAGTTCTCCGAGTTTGAGGATTTCTTCAGAGCTGCTTAGCTGAAGTTTATCATGACCGTTTTGCTATTGCCTAGCAACTTGCAAAGGCCATAAAAGAGGTCTTTGTCCATTCTCCTGGCAAAACATTTCCTGACTGATCTGTTCATCAGGAATGAAATTAATGGACTTATTTGCTAATAATTCTTTTGTTTTGGAAAATGCATTTTAAATATTCATTTAATATTATACCAAAAAAAGCATCTGTGTAATTTTTAGTGTAAAAGCTTCCTATGCCAAGTACTCATGCAGTCATCTAGGTGCTGAAATATCTAAATATTAAGGCAGAGTTGCTTGCTGACATGTGGCCTTCAAAACAAGAATGTGTACAAATATGTTCCTTTTCCTGTTTGTGTTCTTAATTCTTTTAGCAGTGTTCAGTTAAATACATGAATTAATACATATGTAAGAACACAATTCTTCAGAGAAATAATTGCTCTGCATGTGTACAAAAATAATACATTTTCACTACCAGTCAGATATATAGTCATATTATACTAAGAACACTTAACATGTAAGATTGCACTGAATGTCTTCTCTACTTGAGCTATAAGGATGAACAGATAGGTTTTTATATCCATTTATGCAACCTTGTGATTTCTAGCCACATAAGGTTTTTATTGAAAAGAAATCAAATTAAAAACAAACTGATCTGTTTATAACAATTCATTGTTAATGTTAACACAGTTTAGATTTCAGGCAAAATAAAAACAGATGTTCCTAATCTTCTCACTGTTGGGCACAGAAGGAGAAAAGAAGAACACAAAAATTTGAAGCTATCTGTAGATGGTATTTATTTTGCTAAACAATAATTTGGGATTACAAACAAGTTGTAATCATAAATACTATTTCAATTTATATTCTCTATTTCCATAGATTATTAAACTAGCAAATAATGTATATTCATATCATATTATGTATTAAACAAAAATAAATTATTTAATTTATTAACAGAAAATCCTATCTGTCTACTCAAAAATAAATTTTGTTAAGTTTAATAGTCATTTTGGGGGGGAGATGGGTAATAAGAGAATATTTATATTGGATGAAATATATTGAATGAAAATATAAAAAGCGAGAAAACAATTTCTAAAATAAATCTTTTTTTTGTCCTTGTTTGGTCTCAGTAGCAAAATATTCTCTTAAATTGCTTATTTCAAACTCATGTACATTAATTTCTACATTCAAGTTTAATATTTTTAAAATGTACCAGCACAGTCAAAATTTTAAGGTGTGATGTTTGCAGAGCTTCCAGTGGATCTAATGACACCCAGCATAGATTCAACAAGGAATTTAATTTGTTTGCAAATATAGGTGCCTGAATTTAAAATTCCAGTAAAAAATGTCTGTTCTAAGCTATTGAAAAATAAGTTACTTTGTGACTTGATTCTGAAAACTGAGCTATCTAGACAAGAATCAGCTTGCAAGAGGTTGATGGTACAACTTCTTTCATGTCTTGACAGTCAATTCAAAGCCCATTCAAATTTTCATTCAATCGGGAAAAATAGTTCCTTTATACTTGTTCAGTATCCTGTATAAAATTAGTTTCTGAGTTCTTGTCAAATTTCAATGAGATGCATTTTCCACTACAGTTATTTCTGTCATTATTTCTCTAGAAAATTTGATAAAAAAAACCTGGGTCATAATAGGTTTAACCTACATTCCCCTTTATTCTAACCAAGAAAGATATTTTCCAAACAAGATTCTGTTCCCAACCCCCATAAGTATTAATATATGGATTACTGTAAGGAGATTCCGCCCCCTAGTTTTACTCTACTAATAAAAAATGAAAGGAAAGATAATAAAATAAAAATATCTATTTTAATACCTTTCAAGTACAGGTGTAAATTAGCAAGATAGCAAGATAGCTCCAGACATAATATACAATATATGATTTTTAAAAAGGGAAAAAAAGTTTAGTTTTCCCAAACACATCAAATGATGTTATCAACTTATTAACTGTAAAAGTGTATAATCAAGTGAACTTTTGCATAATCAAGTGAACTTTTATTTCTTTAGGTATTTTATGTCCCCGATGTATATATTTTTAAATAAACAAACAACATTTAAAATTATTTCATATTTGCCCTTCTAATAGATTAAACTGGGATATTAAGCTATTGAAAAGATAATATATTCACAATATATTGCGATTATATAATGCTTTAAGGCAGAGGTGTCAAGCTGCATTTCTTTGAGGGCTGAATCAGCATTGTAGTTCTCCTCTGCAGGCCAGCAGGGGGAGGCAGGATGGATGCCTCTTGCAGCACTCTGCTGGCCAAAATGGGGTGCAGGGGGTCCATGTGTGCCCCCCCACACCTTGTTTTCACCCTCCATGGCCTCCTGCAGCACTGTGCTGGCCGTTTTAGGGCCCATTATTGCCCCATTTTTTGACCTGTTTTCAGCCAGTTTTTTGGCCCATTTTCTGGATGTTTTTTGGCTTGTTTTTGGCATATTTTCAGCCAGTTTTTCAGCCAGCAGAGTGCTGCAGGAGGCCATGGAGTATGAAAATGAGGTGCAGGGGGCCACACGTAGCCTGTTTTAGCCGCCAAATGCACCGTGGGTCAGTCTTTTGATAGTTCCAGGCCAGCACTGTGAGCCAGATTTAAGCATCCCATGGGCCGGATCCAGCCTGCAGGCCTTGAGTTTGACACCCATGCTTTAAGACAACATATTCATAAATTGCACATACAAGCAATTTTCCTTATTTTTGAAAGTAAGTTGGTCTGGATCTGAAACCCAATTGATTCCATCATTGCATCAACTGAATAGCACATCACTATCTATTTTGATCACCCAATAATTTTGGTTTCTTATTTCTTTAGCAATTCTCCCCGTTTCTCCCTACTTTAAGCTCATTCATTCCCTGTTTTAATAAGCTTTGTTTAATCACAGGGACCCAAAAATTACTTCTTCTGGCTTCAAATATAGTAAATAATCAGATATATGTAAATAATCTCTGCATCAATGCTCCTTTTGGGTCAGATGAGGATAATTTTTCTTTAGCTTTTGAGTACCTCTAAATAGATAACTGTCACTTTATTTTCAAAGAGTTCCTCTTAATGTATAGACCAGAAATCTTATTGGTAATATGTACTTGAGCTATACTTTGCAATTTGCTAGCTTCCCCTTAGATAGAAAGAAATAGTCATATGGGGCATAAAGTCTAGCATAGTGGTGGCAAACCTTTTCGGCAGTGAGTGCTGAAACGGGAGTGTATAGACACACACCAGAAACTGGAAGAGCAGCTCCCTGGTGCGCTGTGCAGGAGCACTGGAAACCGGAAGCTCTCAGCTTCCCAATGCACATATGCCCACTGCCCACCTGATCTTCTGGTTTCTAACATGCATCACGTGCAAAGACCAGCTGGCCAGCACGTGCATGTGCACCGGGGAGCTGCTCTTCCAGTTTCCGGTGCTGCCACACATGCGAAGACCAACTGGCTGGCACACATGCGCATGCCAGAACCCGGAAGAGCAACAGGCGACGGCTGGCATGCCCGGAGACATGCATGTCACTTCTGGCACGTGTGCCATAGGTTTGCAATCACTTGATATGTAAGTAGGTGTATAGAAGCTATGGCAATCATGCTGAAACTCCAGATTTATATTATGCTTCTTTCACTATTTTATTTCTGGTAATTTTTTTAAAAAATTACATTTATATGCCGCCCTTCTCTGAAGACTCAGGGGGCTTACAATTTTTGGGATACAATCCAATGTACTCAGCAGTAGCCTTCATTCCATTGTATATGCCTGCTTATTACTAAGTGGCATTTTTACAAAGTCAGCTTATTGCCCCCAACAATCTTGGGTCCTCAATTTACCTATCCCAAGAGGATGAAGGCTGAGTCAACCTTGAGCCTGGTGGGATTCAAGCCTGCACTAATTGCAGGCAGCTGGAACTTAAGTGCTAGGCAATTAACAGCCTGCACCACCAAGGCTCCTTAATTTTGTTGATCTTCTAGTATTGTTATTGATAACAGTACATATTAATTGTTTGCAGGTATACATTGTGACAGTGTGTGTGCTGAAGGACTTTGGGGTCCAAACTGTTCATTGTCCTGTTACTGTAAAAATGGAGCATCATGTTCTCCAGATGAAGGAATCTGTGAGTGTGCACCTGGTTACAGGGGTGCTACTTGTCAAAGAAGTAAGTTTCCTGTTCCCAGTTTATTATGGTTATAATACTAACATGTAAGCAAATTATTTTCTGATAGAAAAACATTCCTACAAAATGATATGCTGAGTTAGTAATCTAGCTACTTTTTCATATGGAAATATATCATATAAATAACCCAATGTTAAAAAGGACTATAGTTATGTATTTACACACACACACACACACACACACACACACACACCTGGAGGAAGTGCATTAATTGCCTTCTGTTCAATTGAATAAATTATTCAGATTTAATTGGTACAATACCCACAGAAAAGCTGATGGTAAAATGTGTTTTATTTGGTAGCTTCTAGACCAGCCGTGGGCAAACTATGACCTGGGGGCTGGATCCGCCCATTCGGCTGTTCTATCCAGCCCACGGAGCTGAAAGAGTGGAGGGTTCTCTTGCTCTCCCAGAAGGCTACGTGAAGTAATCTAACTTTGAATTTATATTAGTTCACACAAACACTCCATCCATGCTTTTGTTCCGGCCCTCCGGTCCAGTTTAAGAACCCATTGTGGCCGTTGAGTCAAAAAGTTTGCCCACCCCTGTTCTAGACAATTCTAAAAATGTAAAGGCAAAAGTTAGCCTTGTAAATGTTAATTGCTGTGTAATAACTTGAAACATTTGTTAATATATTGATTGGTCCTTTAAAGGAATGCCAGAATATTAGAGTTATAAAGAAATAAATTTTAACCAACAATTTATTTCTTCCTCAATCAATCCAAATGGGGACATATATCTTTCTGAAGAAAGTACTGGTGTATTGGCATAAGAGTGCATAGGATTTTTTTCTTTAAATCATGAATGGAACAAAAGCAAACAACAGTGTGCAGCTGTCTGAACTTGCTCTTGTACTGAGAAAAATATTTAAACTACCCAATTGTAGTGACATTGATGACAAGGAAATATTTAATTATGAGCATAATGGTTTTATATACAGTGACACTATAATAAAAATAACAGCAATTTTAGGTAAAATTCATAGTGTGTCAAGCTGTCTTTGAATCTCAAATAGTTACTATCTTGAAGGAAAATCACTGGAAGTTGAAATCCTGAAAGAAGGATCTCAAATCCTGAAAGAAGCAATAATATATTATTTTCATAATGTTGCCAAGGAAACAAAACATTTGTCCATAAAGTCAGTGGTGATTCGACTGGATGAGGAGACCAGCTTGATTTGAAGAAGATTTAATACTTGAAACTGTATGAAACAAATCTGCATAAATTAGAACTTCTCCAGTATTTCCAAATCTCTCCAAATGAATCCAACTCAATTCTTTTAGATTAGTTAAGTATGTGTGGATGGTGAATATGATAGCATATTTCTTTTTTCAGTTTGTTCTCCTGGATTTTATGGTCATCGATGTAACCAGGCATGCCCTCAGTGTGTTCACAGCAGTGGCCCATGCCATCATGTGACAGGACTATGTGACTGTTTACCTGGTTTTACGGGAGCTCTCTGTAATGAAGGTAGGATCACCAAATGATGCCAACAACTGTTTACGGTTATGTCCTTATAACACATTTATTTGCTAGGCTTGTACAAATCATTGTATGAGTTGTTGTACTGAGCAGCATAGCCTCTTTCAGTAAATGATACATATGGGCTTATTAGTGAACTGCACCTCATAAAAACTGATGCCTTTGTTAATCAGAAAAAATGCTCCCAGATCTTCTTACTTTTTGGTTACCTTGTGCTAACAAAAAACAAAACAAAAAGTCATGGAAATAGTTCCCCGTATATGATACTTTTACTTGCTGAAATAAGATTATTGAGTAGTAAATGAGAACAAGGACTAAAAAGAAGAGGCATGGTGAATATACTACACAGAAACCAGCAAGGAAAAAGAAAGTAAGGTATAAATAGAAGACAGATAAAATAGTGAGTCCTAGATAATGAGAGAATGTGAGAAATCTCAAAAATAAAGGGAAAGAAACCAGAGAATGGGATGGGAAAAACAAAGAAAAAATGGTAGCTACTGATATCTGACTACCGTGTTTCCCCGAAAATAAGACCTAGCACTATTTTCTAAACCTGCCCTAATATAAGACCTACCCCAAAAATAAGACCTAGTGTAAATCTCCAGTTCCAGGAAGACTTTTCAGGGAGCAACTGTGCACCAAACACCCCCTACACACTCACACCCACTATTTGGCACCATAAATATATAAGACCTACCCTGAAAATAAGACCTAGTGTGTTTTTGGGAGCCAAAAAAAATATAAGACAGTGTCTTATTTTCGGGGAAACACGGTATTAGTATAAAAGTATCTAAAAAATAAAAAGTAGCAATAGCAATAACGATAGCACATAGACCAGGCTGTCAAACTCCCAGCCCACAGGCTGGATGTCACACTCTGGCCATGCCCACGTCCAGTTTAGCGAAGGGGGGAAAAGTCATGATACATCATGTGATGATATGAGTTTGACACCCCTGACTTAGATTTATATACCACCCCATAGTGCTTTAGAGCACTCTCTGGGTCATTTTAAATGACAGCATATTGCCCCCAACAATTTTACAATTCTCATTTTACCGACCTCAGAAAGATGGGAGGCTGAGTGAACCTTGAGGCTGTGGGCAAAGTTAGTCCACAATGCTGCATTCTAAGTACTGCACCACCAAGGCAGAAGTATAAAAATATAAGTATTCATGACCTGTGTAATTTATTTCTATAGTTTGTCCAAGTGGAAGATTTGGAAAGAACTGTGCAGGGGTTTGCACATGCACAAATAATGGAACCTGTAATCCAATTGACAAGTCTTGTCAATGTTATCCTGGCTGGATTGGTAGTGATTGCTCCCAGCGTAAGTACTAGCATTTTCTTCTTTGGGAAGTTTCTGCATTTTCATTAGAGTTTAGTTCATTAAAACATTTTCAACCAAATGAAATGATTAAAGCAGCATGGCTAATTTATCTCAATACATTTGCATTTCTAATAGTGCATGAAATATATGCCATGTGCATTTTCCATGTTTGAAAAATTGGAACTTTACAACATAGCCACTGATATAAACTCTATAAATAATTCAGTAGCTCTTAAATATTTGCTGTACAAATAAATAAAATCATTCCTGTATTTTATTATGGAACCATCCTTGATAAGTATATAAAGACAAGCATAGCTGTAACAGACTAAAACCGTGTGCTCCCCCACATGCCTAGTGTTTTGGAGAGAAGTCAAGTTTCTCAAAGATACAAGCTCTTTCCTATATGTAGACTCACATGTTTTCTGAAAAAATATGTACCTCTGTGTGTTCTCCACCTACTGGTCAGCTGCTAACTAATAAGTAAAAGTCAGATAAAGACCAGAATGGCCAGAGAACAAAATGGTTGCCCATTAGAGCAGGGTCTCCAACCTTGGCAACTTTAAAACCTGTGGGTGTCAATTCCCAGATTTCTGGGAATTAAAGTTGCCAAGGTTGGAGACCCCTGCATTAGAGTACTGAACAGTTGACTGGCTGATGGTACTAGAGTTTGGGCTATAATGAAGAAGGAACCGGCATACTGAGCTTTGCACACATCAGTTCATCTAAAGAAAATTTAAGGCTTAATCTAGTGAAAGTACAGCATGGCACAGCTAAAAGGAGAACTGAGTCATCAGGGGCCAGTAAAAAGAAATGGTAAAGCTAGGGAGTCCACAATTTGAAATAAATGAAGCTTAGTTCCAAGTGACTGCCTCCCCAAGAGAGAAACAGATATAGTAACAACTGGCAGGATAAGAAAACACTGTGTAGAGATTGAAAATGAAAACAATTTAGAAAGTTGGGAAAACTGACAAATGTTATTTCAGAAGAATGTACTCCCGGTGTTTACAGTAATTGCCATCATATTGTTGCCAATGTTTTTGACAACTAGAATCCCTTCATTTAAAGAGGGGATACTTTTGGTGATCAAATGTTTCTGAGAGGAGTTGGCTGACAAAATTACTGGGCAGAGAAGAACTAAACTACTATAGAAGCCATATACTTAAGGCAAATACCCTGTTCTCCTGAAAATATGACCTACCCTGAAAGTAAGTCCTAGCTTGATTTTTACATGTGTCCCCAATATAAGCCCTACCCCAAAATAATCCCTAATTAAGATCCCGTCCACTTCAGAGTGCATGGGTAAAAATTAAGCTAGAGTGGGGATGGGTGGTGGTGGAGCTGCCCTACTACTTACCTTTGGACAGTTGTAGCCAGTCCTCCCACACCCCGACACCTGCCTTGCAGCCCATTTCTTCTGCAGCTGGTAAGGCTGGCAAGGCTTTCCTGAAGGCCTCTGTAGCTGATAACAAAGCTCCGGGTCGTCCAGAGCTCTGTTATCCACTGCAGAGACCTTCAGGAAAACCTTGCCAGCCACAGAAGAAGTAGTTCCTGAAGACCTCTGACAGCAAAAAGGAGGCCGGGGGTGACACGCACAAGTGAAATTAGTCAGTGGATGACATCCCCTGAAAATAAGACTTGGTGCCTTTTTTTGATGGCAAAAAAAATACAAGACAGGGTCTTATTTTCAGGGAAATATGGTAGTACAGAAGTGGGGAGAGCTACTGTTGCCTTCCAACAGTATCTTTCACCAATAATGGGCTCATTTAGTGACGTATACTCTTCTGTCCTCTACTAACAAAAATAATTGGAAGGCTTAGAAGAAATGTTCACATTTCTACCTATCTCACAGACTAATTGTAGGCTTACCTCATTTCTTATGTATGCAGATGAAGTTGATGGAATTGGAGGACTTTTTAAGAGAGTTGGGAAATTTTGGGAGAATGTTTGCTTGCTGGGCCACTGCTACTCTTCAAGGGCAGGACAGACTGAGGCAAAAAGAAATGTCACAATCTTTGCAACAGAAGTGAGAGTGTGGCAGAGGCTCATGTTCAAAGTGGCCAGTGGTTAGTACAACTGAATGAATCTTCTGGACCTATCTTCAGAAGTGTTCTGTACATGGTGCTCAATGCTAATAGAATGGATGAGTGGAAAGGGCTGAATGGGGTGGAGAGACTGGGAATTAGATTAGATTCCAGGAAAGTAATAGTGGGGGCATTGGGAAAGTTAGTTAAAAGAACAGGACTTAATAGTGTTGCATCCCCTTTCTTCCAAGTCAGTTGTTTCTCACCTGGGTCCAGTTTCTGGATTGTTGTCAACTTGGTCTCCTGTTACTACTTGGCTACAGTACTTGGCTACTGTTGGTAAATGATAATGGTTCTTGTTTCCTTACCAATGAACAACTGATAAATTGGTGAAAAGAAATAAATGTGCCAGTTGAAGGAAAGGAGATATATGTTAAGCCTGACTTTTAAACCGGAAAATCCATTTTATGTCATTCCTGTGAAAGGAATAATATTGAAAGGAAAAAGAATCCCCATTACTTTAAAAAGCCTTTGTAATTATCTTTATAAAATTCTGATTTTTTTAAAATATGTATGACTTGGCAACTCTCACTCATCTTAGACTTTTCCACAAGAAATTGTTCATTATAGAGGACATTAAAAAAAACAAGTAAACCCAAATTTTGATAGTCTCATTGTTGCATTCTTGGATAAATTGGATAATTTTGCTATGCTCATTCTCTCAGACAAAGTTCATATTTATTCTGCATATTTTCATATTGTAATAAGGCTAATTGTTTTGTTTTGTTTCAGCTTGCCCTCCTTCTCATTGGGGCCCAAACTGTATTCATACATGCAATTGCCACAATGGTGCTCACTGTAGTGCTTACGATGGAGAGTGTAAATGTACACCAGGATGGACTGGTCTCTATTGCACACAAAGTGAGTTAAACATATTTGCCTTGATAAATTTATTCTGCATTTCAGAAACAGTAATATCAAAATTAAAAATTAGAGGAGCTCCTGCTGGGTGACAAAATAATCTATCTGCTTCCTGTTTTTTAGGAATTTTTAATGCCTTGAAGTAATATTATTCATAAGTCAGAAAGTGAGAAATGGTATTGTATAGGAGGGTTTTTTAGCATTGTTTTAGTATAGTTTTTAAATCGGAATTGTTATGAGACCTTGGAGTTTAATTGTTTTTTAATATTTGTAATTTTGTATTATTGTTTTATTTTGTAAGCCACCCTGAGTCCTTAGGGAGATAGGGCGGCATATAAGTCTCATAATTAAATTAAATTAAATTAAATTAACCAGAATGAGAAATTGGAATCTCAACAGCTATGTATGTTTCAAAAATTATTACAAATGCATCAAACTTGCATGAATATAGATTGCCAGGCCTATCAAACTGGTGGCCCATGGGCCGAATGCATCATGCACAAGCCACCCTCCCCACCTCTCCAAAGGCAAAAACCCATCATGATACATTACAATATGTCATGTGATGCAATTGGGTTTGACATCCATAATTTAAGCAGTTTGATCTTTTTAGGCTTCTGCATGAAACCCCTCCTTGCCAACTCAAAAGGGTAAATGCTTTAAGAGTCACAATTGATTTGAATGAGTGGATTGGACAGAAGTATGAAGAAAGTGAGGTTGCTTTTAAGAGTTACAGGAAGGTCTGCAGCCATACTTTTAGATGTTCACATAACCTTTTTTTTTCAGAATTACTGATAAAGAAAGTGTAACCTTCCTACTATTTTTACTAGTAGTGGCAATTAGTTCTGAACCAATTCTTGATTTGGAAGGAGGGGGAGGGGGCATGGCTTCTGAATACTCATCTCCTATAGTTATAATAATGATACAACATTTACATCGCACCAGAATTACATTATTTTTGGAAGAAATAGAGTCATAGTGTTACTCTGGGTTGTTGGAATCATTACTATTCAAGCTTCTGTTCTTTTCTGCTCTGATGTTATTTTGTTGTTTCATAACTCTGGATTCTCTAGAACATATGCAAAATAGTTTTGTATCTTGAAAATCTACTGGATTTCATTCAAAGTAATGAAGTACTGAGATTTAGAACAAGCCTATAAACTTATTTAGAATTATACCTACTAAGATCCTTCCTAAGGAAGTTCAGGAATTGTTATTAGAGAAGTACTATTGCAATTATAAACACTTTTAAAGATTATAATGTTTTATCTTTTCTTTGGGTTATGGATTGTGTGTTTTTTTGACATAGGTTATTTGCTTCAGAGGGCAGTTATTGAACATACACTGCTTGATTTTATTTTCTTACTTTCTTCTTCAAGGATGTCCGCTGGGTTTTTTTGGGAAAGATTGTGCTTCAATCTGCCAGTGTGAGAATGGAGCTGACTGTGATCACATCTCAGGCCAATGTACATGTCGCACAGGATTCATGGGAAAATATTGCGAACAGAGTAAGTTGGGAACTTTTCTTACACATTGTTAAGAGATGATGTATTTAGAATTAAAATTTACTAAGCTCTTTTTTCTTATTCAGACTAGGCTGACTAAAATATTATACAGATACCTAAATGGATAAGACAAAGACAAAGATTCTTAATACATTATGAACTGTATTGTATACATCGTGAATTCAGTCCAAAGTGAGGTTATTGAAAGTTTGATCTTAAGTCATGATTTCCACTGAATTTGGTGAGATTAAGAGTGCATAGTTAGCTCCTGAAAATGCAATTTTAAGCACTGGCATCTACATTCCATTGAAATCAATAGAATATAATGTAAATAGGGGGATTAAGATAAAGATTTTCATTGTAGGTGAAGTTACTTTCAATAATATTTCATTTTCTTTTACTTTTCCTCTAAAAACTGGTATATGTTCTGAATATTATAGTTGGCTTTGGCATATTATGAGTAACAGTTTACTAATATTTTCCCTTAAATTTTATTTTTTCTAAAGAAAATGTTTATCTGGATTAATACCCAGGAAACTACATTTCAACTTGCAATTAACATACATATTTTTTAATATATGTAAAACATCACACTATATTTTATTCCAGGAGTTTCATTTCTATTGCAACGAATGGTTTCCCAGCTATTTTAGCAACCTGACTTTTTTTTTTAGAAAATTGCTGACAACATTATCTTTTATTGAGTGAATACTATATTGTACATGCATTTATTTTAAATTGTAGTTTATTGCGTTTATAAGCATCTTTCAGCACATCAGGCTATGGCTTAGATATAAAGTCTTCTTGTGAAACTTTGCCATCTGGTGGTGACTGATTACATCTGCAGGGACTCCAGGGAATGAGAATTTATTCATAGAGCTTCAAAAAAGCTTATAAACTAATGTGGCTGCAGCACTGTAAACACACGTGACTTTGTTACATAGGAAGACTATCATGAAGTAGAACTTTCCTTCTTCCTGCATACACTCAATTCATTTAATATCTGCTTTTCAAAAAAGGTGGGGAGACACATGGGAAAGGGAATCTCTCCTGCCCTGCTAATCAGTGGATACTCATTAATGTAGCAAATCTTCACTCTCCATTACTAAGAATTTGGAACTCTCAGTTTTCCTCTAAGCTGCTCATAGTCACTTATGACTATGAATCTGACAGCAAACTAGACTAAAGTAAACCCTCTATATGCTTTTTTTTTGCTTTCTAAAGAGTGTCCCCCGGGTACTTATGGTTATGGTTGTCGGCAAATATGCGATTGCCTGAACAACTCAACTTGTGACCATATCACTGGAACCTGTTACTGTAGCCCTGGCTGGAAAGGAGCAAGATGTGACCAAGGTAATATTTTCTAAAAATTGTTCATTAAAAAGGTGAGGTGACTGCCTCCCAGAGTAAATTTGTGTGGGTGCTTTTGCTATTTCAGTTTTCGGATTAGAATATTAGACAATGATGAAGAATGCTGAGATTTTAAATTCACAATATGTAAAGCTTATTAGGATCCCACTCCACTCTATATATGCATAATGAGACACAAGTCCTTGTGTTCTGGATGGCACTGACCTATTCCTAAGCATGATTAAGATCAGACATAATGCACAATCTAATGTATGTTTAGTCAAAAGAAAACTGTTTTACATTAACATTTTTCTTCTCATCCAAGAAGCTTCTTCAGCTCTTGAAGAAGCTTCTTGGATGGGAAGTGAAACATCTTCAAAGAAAAACCAGAAAGTCCAGTTGTCTCTTTAAAAATCACCTTTGGGACAGCCATGACCTGGATGACTGAGAATCTCCATAGACATTGTTTTACATTAAGAGGGTTAGATCTGAAGTAAATTGGTTCAGGATTAAAAATTAAACATCTACCTATTTGATCTAAGTACATTTCCATGTCTGCCAATCAGATTTTCCATTAGCCAAGATATAGTGTGACAAGTTTGATTGCAGATCCCCAACAGGAGATGGGCAGAGAAGAAGAGACAAAATTGTTGGGCAAGCACCTTCAAACTGTAGTCCCTTCTGTTTTCTTCACTGTTTTATGCTGTTTCCCTTTCCCTTCACAGACCCACTGCCTCCAAAATGGCTGAATTGAGTAGAGGAAGATATGTGTTAGGCATAGTGGCAAGGATTCTGCAGACACTCTGGATAGTGCTGAGACCTGTTGGTGTAGAGATTAATTAGCAATACTTAGATTGCCAAGTTCTATCAGTTTATGGGCACGTTCCATTTCTGGCTGACTGATTTTTTTTGGGGGGGGCAGGGGAGGAGAACTAAAACTGGTTTGGATCAACCTCAAATCAGAACAGTTAGATAATAATACTGCTGGTAGTGAATTGTTCTAAAGTCTTTGACAGAGCTTTATTGCCCACTGGAAATTTCAGTCAGCAAATTCTATTCCAGTGTTTTAACTACTATACGCCTCTGTGCGGAGTGACTTTTAAGAACCAGGCATCTTAAGCAACTCTTTTAAATATATAATTCAATAATGTAATGTTATTGTTATGTGAAAGCATAGTTAAAAAAAAATCTGGGATTTTATCCTCTAGCATGTTTTCAAGCATACTTAAACTTTGGTGGCTCAGGCTGTTAAATGCCTGCTCTTAAGATCCAGCTGTCTACAATTACTGTAGGCTCAAATCCCACCAGGCTCAAGGTTGACTCAGCCTTCCATCCTCTCGGGGTAGGTAAATTGAGGACCCAAGATTGTTGGGGGCAATTAGCTGACCTTGTAAAAATGCCACTTAGTAATAAGCAGGCATATACAATGGAATGAAGGCTATTGCTGAGCGCATTGGGTTGTGCTCCAAAAATTGTAAGCTGCCCTGAGTCTTCGGAGAAGGGCGGCATATAAATGTAATTAAAAAAAAAACCCATTTATAAATTAATGTATATTAGACATTTTCAAAACATTTTGAAATTGATACATGATAATCTCCAAATGCCCTCTTTCCACTGTAGAACAGCCATTCTAAAATTTGTTCTAACCTTATAGGAACTGTACCCATTTCCGAATACTATGTTCTAGCCCAGAGAAGGGAAGTGGGGGAGGGTTGCAACAGTGTCAGAATGCTGCCAATAGGCAAGAAAAGAGTTCAGATTGAACAACATTTTCACTTCAAAACATGTCATACGCTTCTAGTACACTGCATATTGTTCAGGGTTAGGCAATCAGAATAACAACATGCACCTAGGACTCCTTTTATATGTTTATGACTGGCTTTTCATTTATTTATTTTTTCTTTTCTTGTTTTTGCAGCAGGGGTGATCATTGTAGGAAACTTGAACAGTTTAAGCCGTACTAGTGCTGCCATCCCATCTGATTCTTACCAAATTGGAGCCATTTCTGGAATCATCATTCTTGTCCTTGTTGTCCTTTTCCTGCTTGCATTGTTCATTATTTATAGACAAAAGCAGAAAGGGAAAGAAACAAATATGCCAGCAGTTACCTATACACCTGCCATGAGAGTGATCAATGCAGATTACACCATTTCAGGTAGGAATACAGTACGGCAAACATTAATTCTATCTCTGTTAGGCATATAGACTTTCTGGTTTTTCTTTGAAGATGTTTTGCTTCTTATCCAAGAAGCTTCTTCAGCTCTGAGGTTCTGAGCTGAAGAAGCTTCAGTGAAACATCTTCAAAGAAAAAAACCAGAAAGTCCAGTTGCCTCTTGAAAAAGCACCTTTGGGGCAACCATGAACTGGATGACTAAGAATTGCCATAGACATATGTCTGTTAGACATAATTTTAGCAAAGACAATTTTTAAAGTTGTTTCAGTGGTTAAGGGCTTTGTACACCATTATTAGCAAATTCTATAGGAACAGAAGACTTTGCTTTGATTGATTGGTTGATTATGTGCCATTAAGGTGTTTTCAACTCCTAATGACCACATAGGTAGACCACAGTGCTATGAAGAAAAATGAAAATCTAGAATTCTTTCTTATACCCTCAGTATAGCATTTTATAGTTGAAATTATTTAGCATCTCCTACTTGTTAACCATTAACTTTCTGTACATTGCTTAGCTATAATGTATAGCCCCAAAGTAATGTAATGTCTTTAACCCAGCAATATTTGATCTCCAGATATTGTTGAATTACAGTTCTCATCTGTCAAAGCAAGAATGGCTACTATTAAACAATGATGGGAATCCAATAATATTTGGAAAAATTTACTTACCTGTCTTGCTTTATCAGGACAATTTATAGACAGTTATTTCAGTAATGTATGGGGAAACCAAATCAACATTCATTGCTCCTGCTAATGAATTTATTACCTATTATTTAAAAAGAAATTGATATGTGGCGGAGGGAAAGGAACGAATATATTACATTGCAAATGTATGGATATGGATAGAGCCAGGGGTGGGATTCTACCGGTTTGGACCGGTTCTTTAGAACCAGTTGTTATGAGTCTGCGCAGTTTGGAGAACCAGCAAATTGTGCCCCTGGCTGGCCCTGCCCCTTTCTGCCTAGTCAGTCCTTATTGCGCATGCACAACATTGCACGCATGCCCGACATCACTGACTGCATTCTTCCCCACCCAGTCAGTCCTTAAGGTATTTTTTTTCCCCTCCTGATGATCAGCTGTTCCTATGATCATTCTGCCGGGATTCCCCTCACTTACTTACTGCTTCACCCAGGAGGCTTCCCTGAGGTGCAGAAAGGCAAAAAAATGGAGGGGGGTACAGCAGCACCCCACCCCCTCCATTTTTTATCATCCTGGGCTCCAGGGAAGCCTTCTGGGAGCAAAAATGCCCCCCCAGGAAGCTTCCCTGAGGCCCAGAAGGCCCCAAAATGGAGTGCAAGGGGGTGCTGGATTCCTCCCCCATGTTCCAGTTCTTTCCTTCCTGAGCCCCAGGGAAGCCTTCTGGGAGCAAAAAACACCCCCCAGGAGGCTCCCCTGAGGCCCAGGAGGCCCCAAAATGGAGTGCAAGGGGGTGCTGAATTCTTCCCCCATGTTCCAGTTCTTTCCTTCCTGAGGCCCAGGGAAGCCTTCTGGGAGTAAAACACCCCCAGGAGGCTCCTCTGAGGCCCAGGAGCCCCAAAACAGAGTGCCAGGGAGTGCTGCATGCCCCCCCCATGCTCCTTTTTTCCCTTTCTGAGCCCCAGGGAAGCCTTCTGGGAGCAAAAACGGCCACATAGCCACATCCACAGAACTGGTTGTTACAAAATTTGAACCCCACCCCTGGATAGAGCAGTAATATATCTTCTTTGACTTTTATATAGACTGAAAAACAATTATACCCCATTTTGGTAATAAGCTGCATTTGAAACATCCACATAAAAACCGATGAAAGGCCAGCAATAATTTGAATTATTAAATAAAGCTATGAAATATTAATTGACTCTTTAGTATATTTTTTTAAAAATAGTCATAATAATTGAGAAGGAGACTAAACTATGTTCAGCAGATGAATTTAGGAATTAAAATGTATTGCAAAGCAGTGATATAAACCATTCTTAATCTGTGCTTTAATTCTAGGATAGCTGTTGGATGGTTCTTAAGAATTATGATATAAAGCCAAGGATGGGTAATGATAAAGATCTACTTTTTTTTCTTTTCAGAAACCATTTCTCATAATAATGGTGGAAGCACTAATAGTCGCTACTTCTCCAACCCCAGCTATCACACTTTAACACAAAGCTCAAATACAGCAAATGCCAACAACATGAATAGGATGACCCTGTCAAAGGTAAGGAAATAAAAAGGCTGCATATTTGGTGCTAGATGGATGTATCTATCAACTGCCTATCTCAAAAAAGACGATACTTGTAAAATGCCATACTTTTAGTTGCCTTCTATACAATGAAATATATCATTATTTATCTCCTTTGCCTTATTTAATTTGAAACAGTCAAACAAGAACCAATTGTTTGTGAATCTTAAAAACATGGATCCTCAGAAGCGAGCCCCCGTCTTGGATTACACAGGGACATTGCCAGCTGATTGGAAGCATGGAGGCTACCACAATGAATTTGGTAGGAACATAAAAACAGACAGTTCTGAACATGATACTGTAGATTTTAGAAATTAGGAACAATTAGTGCAATAAATATAACTATTCCCAGCAGAAGAGGCTGCTAATATATTTAGATTTCCTTGTTGTCCATTATTTACAGGAGTTTTTGGAAGTGACAGAAGCTGTTTAGGGAAATCCTTGAAAGGTGAGTATGAAATTTCCCCAAAAGAAAATACATTAGCATATAGTAGATTTCTTGAAGTTAGGCAACCCTGGACCTGATACTATTTTGGATAGAACCCATAAAAATATGTAGGAACTATAAATTAATACTGAGCAAATGTTAATTCATGAACCTCAGAAACACAGGTAGCCTTCAACTTACAATGTTTATTTTAGTGACTATTCAAAGTTTACAACACTGAAAAAAGTAACTTATGACTTTTTTTCAAACTTATGATGGTTGCAGCATCCCCATGGTCACGTGATCAAAATTTGGACACTTGGCAACTGACTCATATTTATGATGGTTGCAGTGTCTTGGTTCATGTGATCACGTTTTGCGATCTTCTGACAAACAAAGTCAATAGGGAATCCAGATTTGCTTAACAACTGTGTTACTAACTTAACAATTGCAGTGATTCACTTAACAGCTGTGGCAAGAAAGATTGTAAAACTCATTATCTCAATTATCTCACTTAGCAATAGAAATTTTGGGCTCAATTTTGGCTGTAAGCCAAGGATGGCCTATATCAGAGGTGGTATTCAGCAGGTTCTGACCAGTTCTGGAGAACTGGTAGTGGAAATTTTGAGTAGTTCAGAGAACCGGTGGTAACCTTTCCCCAGGAGTGGGGAGGGAATGGAGATTTTACAGTATCCTTCCCCTGCCACACCCACCAGCCACACCCACCAAGCCATGCCAGGCCCACCAAGCCACACCCACAGAACCGGTAATAAAAAATTTTGAATGTAAAGTTGTAAAGTTTTTAAATATGTTGCATTACTCCTGATCTTAAAGAAAAGAATACAAAAAATAGATTTTTCCCTTTGGCCTTTTGGGCATCTTTCAAGCCATCATTTTATTTAACAGAGTTAGAAACTTTTTGGTTATTAGGACTGCCCCTGCTCAGTCAAGAAATCCTTACTAAACTATTTCCATATATAGCTGCACCATTTCTGCTGCCAATGAATGTTAACCCACCATCTCCTTGGTTACACTTTTTGGTTTTACCAGCAAAAAATTATGAATCTTCATTACCCCGTAACCTACACATTCTAAACATTCTGAGCTCCTTCAATCTCCCTTCATAAGGTTTAGTTTTTCTTCCTTATTCTCTGAACCTCTTCAATTTTAACTGAATGTTATAAATGTGCCCAGAGCTCATTGCAATACTGAAGTGAAAATACTAATCCCCATGATTCAGAAACTATATTTCTGTAGATGCAGCCTAAAATGATGTTGGCTTTTTCTACAGCCTCATAAAGATACTGATTTATATCAAGTTTATAATCAGCTACTATTCCAAGGATTTTCATTTTCATTAAATTTACTGTGAATAGTTGAAACAATGCAGAAGAAATCATTGGCTTAGTATGAACTAATTTGCTGATTTGTTTCACTGTTATTGCTGTATAAGTTGCACTAAAAATAGAAACTTGACAAATATCCAAAACATTTCAAAGAATAATTCTAATTTGTTTTCATTGTCATTCTGTAGTAGTGTTAAATTAACATTTTTGTGTTTTCTTAGATCTAATAAAGAATTCTGAATATAATTTAAGTAACTGTTCCTTAAGTAGCTCTGAAAATCCATATGCTACTATTAAAGATCCACCAGCACTTATGCCAAAAAATTCAGAATGTGGATATGTTGAAATGAAATCGCCAGCACACAGGGATTCTGCCTATGCAGAAATTAATAACTCTGTTTCATCTAACAAAAATGTATATGAAGTTGGTAAGTTCCAATTTTAGAAATTTACCATTTATGTGACAGTAATCTTTGTTCTGTTTTTCTCATTTTTTGCTTCCACATCAGCAGTCTGTCAATTTCTACAACTCTACCATCTATTTAAAATAATCTATAAATAATGGTAATGAACAGCTTGATTTTTAAAAATCTTAAATTAGAAGGCATTAGGATGCTTTCCTAGGAGGCTGTTCTTTATCTTATGTTATCATGATAAAATACTTCTTTGAAATAAATGCAAATTGTTTATTGCCATTATCAAAAGAGCCTGGGAAAAGGGAAAAACATAATTTTAAGCAAGAATTATTTAAGTGCTACATGAGGACTAATTCAATAGTTGAAGAGCTACAACTTTAAAGCTTTTCATATAACTGATTTAAAAATTGCTAGTGAGTCCAAAATGAAGAAAATGAAACTATTATGTCAATAGACATACATTTATTAAATAAAAATACTATGAAAATGAAGAACCTTTTCATAATTTCATTTTGGTTATTTGGTAGTTTCTGAAAAACAATATAAAATTGTTGGATGTTATCATCTGAAAACTTGGCAGGACTTATTTTTCTCATAAGAGGCAACTATGCCCGAAAATTATTTCCAATTTTGCAAAGAAATAAAACAGATATTGGCAGCTCTTTCAAAAAAAAAAGTTTTTGTTCAATTTGGCATGTGTTATCCTGTTATATAATTCAGCTACAATTCCTGAAAATTCAGCTCAACTTCAAATTTCTTTGTTAGGGAAAGCAGGGTAAAACTAATTCAATAAACATATAAGCAACATGGGAAAACAGCAACTGATACATTGTGCTTTCAGTTATAATTAATGGGAAAGCACTAAATTTGATTTTGAATTAACTTTAAGATTGGAGTCTATCTTGTTTGGCTGTTACAGGTGGACATTAAACAGTGTGAGGCAGAAAGCGGGACCAGTTACTGTGGAAGTCTGTGTTCATGGGGAATAACATAGGGTCAAGAAGGAGATAGGTTAGGGCAGTACTATCTTATCTGTCTGGAAGCTCCAGTGTGGGCATTTCATCAAAAACTTATATTTGACCATATTGGAGCCCCCAAATAATGTCTTGAAAGGATAATCAACTTTCTTCTCTGGAGGTAAAAAAAAATTGAGGAATCATTGATTCATATTGTAGGGTAATATGATCATCTGGTACCTTTTTGGAATATTATGTTAATGTTTCAAGATGAAAATGCCCAGCAGAAAGAGTTTTTATGGAGAAAATGAAGCAATTCCATAATGTTCAAGTGTAGGACAAGATCCAATGGATGGCAGCTTTAGCAAAGGAAATCCAAATTCTAAATAAAGAGCAATTTCAGGACCATGAGAATGAATAAGTAGTGAGAGTTGTTGTTGCTACATCATTGAGTGCTTTCATTCAAAGTTGGACAGTCAAGTATGCTAAATAATTCCAAAGTTTTGATATTGAATTCAACATCACATTAACATATTAAGATTTTCCCATAAAACTACTTTTATTTTATTTTTTATTTTATTATTTTTTTCATATTTTATTTTATTTCATTATTTTATTTTTATCACATTGTATAGCCATTTTACATAATGACATGTACGTTAATGTACTTTTATGTATATTAAAATACCTTTCTACTTTTTATATACATTAACATAATATTCCCAAAAGGTACCAGATGATCATATTACCCTATAATATGAATCAATGATTCCTCAATTTTTTTTATACCTCCAACGAAGAAAGTTGATTATCCTTTCAAGACATTATTTGGGGAATCCAATATGGTCATAATATAAGTTTTTGATGAATCAATCTCAAATATATTGATACCTTTTAAAGTTTGTAAGGACATGAAGCCCTTGATAGGGCATTACATTAGCAAAGATTTTTATTCTCAAGTCCATATTTTGAATATCTCAGAAGTTCCATTTTAAAAATATACTTAAACTTTAAATAGAGATATGTTACAAATTTTACTTCTGCCATGGATTCCTTCAAATAATTGAGTATCTTGGATGTCAGAGCATCTGGCATACATGGAACCATTAGGACATGTTGAAATATACCACCACTGGTGTGAACTGGAAGACCAAATTTAATTTGAAGTCAGGATAAATCCTTAAAACAACCATTAATTAGTTTAAAGTCACAAAAGCTTCTACTCCAGGTTTCCAATAGAATATTTTATCACCTATTTTTAAAGTAGATTTTCCCCAAAGATTTCAGTTTTATGAGTTTCATTACCAATATGACCCAAAGATTTTTCACCACACGTACACCTGGAAATAAAACACCTTTTCTGTGATTGGTTGATTAGATTTTTTTATCCCACCTTTATTGTGGGGGACAATGTAAGACAGTGTATATATATCCCCTCACACTTTCCTGAATTGGCCATTGTCTTACTCCCTAAGAACTTCCTGAAACACAGGAAGGTCTTGATGACATTGGCCTCATGTATATTTACTATTGGCTGAGGCAGTTAAGGGAAGTTACTTCAAAAGAGTTTAAAAGCTGTGGGTGGCAAACAAGTGGGGAATGTCTCTTTTCTGGCAAAGCTATTTGCTATGAGCAGCTTTGTCCCTTTGAGAATCCTATTTAAAGCATGGAAAGTCCTAAATGAATGAATTCATTAATTTTGATTAAATTTTATTATTCTTTCTCAATTACAATATCAAAGTAATAATGCATACTTTTTTTTCAATTACAGAACCAACAGTTAGTATTGTCCAAGGCAATTTAAGTAATAATGGACCCATAAGCCAAGATCTTTATGATTTACCAAAAAACAGCCACATCCCTTGCCACTATGACCTGCTGCCTCCTCGGGATAGTCCTGCATCTTCAGACAAAGATGAAAACAGTGAATAACCCTTGATGAACATAATCAAGTTATCTTGAAAAGTGGAATCTGGTTATTCTTCTTCTGTTTTCCTACCTGCATCCAGTAAAGGTTTGCTGTACATAAAGGAAGAGAATCAAACTATAGTTTCTACACAGTAACTGCTGATGAATAGATGTTGAGCTTGGAAGTTCATGTCAGATTTTTCATCAAACTTTTTTTAAAAAGCCAAACATTTACATTGTGATGCATTGGTTCAACACCCAAGCTTACAGAACAATGCTTGTGAGAACTCTACTGCTCAGAAGAAGCAGCCACTTTTCACCATCTCGACTTATATATGTTGACATACATTTTTTTTCTTTTTATGACCCTGTAATCCCTTTATTTAGGGTAGGGTTGGGTGACTGAATGGAGCCGAATGTTTACTGCCTGGATGCCCTTCCCGATGCCTACATGGAGTTTGCAGTAGTTATTTTCTCTTTGCGCCGTGAGATGGAAACATCTGCTGCTACCTAGGATTGAACTCTCAACCTTTTGAGTGGGAGGCAAACGTCTTCACTACTAGGCCCCCACGCCGCTCATATATGTTGACATACAATCAAGACAGCGCAATCTGCCAAATATTCACTTAGCCAAGTAGCCAGGATTACTAATTATGGGTAGGGGTTGTAAAAATAAACTGATACCACTTTTTCAATGGCAAAGATGGTATAAGGAGATACTCAGAGTATATTCACCACAATCCTGGACTGGTTGGACAAGCCTCCAAGATATTTATCACATTGCTGGTAATGGAAATATAATACAGAACAGAAATATTTTTGAATAGGAGTGAATCAGTGAAAATTGAAGATTGAATGCCTGGAGACCTGAAGACCTGAATCATGAAATGGGATTTGTCATACCTGTTGTTGGCTCAATAGTGGCTATTCTAACTACAGTATTTGTTATATGTGAGTAATATATAACAAATACATATATCTATAAGCATTGCATAAACATATAAGTTAAAGGTTTTATTTTTACCAAAATGTCTTCAAGGACTGGATGAGAGAACCCAGATATAACATTTGTATACTCTGAATGAGAAAAGGTTTTAATTCATCAACAAGGAAGAATATTCTTCATCTGAAATTAATTGAACCTTTTTTATGATAGGAAAGGAATAGGAAAAATATGCTTAAGCTGGACTTTTGCATTGTTGAAAACTTGGCATGTGTAGCCCACATTTCATATTTGTATTTTAAAATAATGTAGCTGTGTTTTCTAGTGGTTTAGAACAACAGCGATGAAGTATTATATTTTATAATCCTGTCAACTTCCCTTATATTCAGCTTCATGAGATTTAGAGGTTCTGCTTTTATGAAGAAAAATATTGTTTGAATACATCAATTTCCCAACAGATTTAAAAGTTTCAATTTATCAGTGTGTAAACTGTGGCAATATTTAGATTTTTAAAAGACAGGTTTAATATTGGTGAAAGGGTTTATTTATAAAAAAATATTAAACTGGAGAGAACTTAGATATGATTAATTCTTTCATTAAAAATGTAACCTCTCTGTTTCAAGGGCATTTTTCTTATGCTCTAATGTGCCAATAACTAAATTTTCACATAAAAGGTAAAAAATTGGCAAATAATCAGTTCTCAATCTAGAATCGTTTTGTACCATGTAGCTACCCATTACTATATCATTTTTAGCCCTAACAGTAACAGGTTATTCCTTATATATGTATTAAATATAATTGTTGGATTTTTCAGTTTGCAGTTTTCTATTTCTTACCATTCAATTCCTAAAATTGGTAAGTCATATGTCCTAGGGCTATTAATTTTTTAAAAAAATATTAGTGGCTCAGATCTAACATAATTGAAAGAAGATAATGATAGGGTTGGAAAAGAAAAACTTTTCTAGATATTCCAGAAGATAAACCTGGATTGAAACTAAAATTTGTTTTACTTCAAAGGCATTCTCCATGACTTGGTAGGCAATGTCTTTGTATACTAAAACACATAATACACTTGGAAGATACAAACCTGAAGGACAAAAGAACAGAATTTTGCAACTTAAACAGTTCAATATCTTGCTGAAGGATAAGGTTGGAAAAGTGTCTGAAATAGCTCTATTGGCTTTTGTGTCATGGTATAAAAAGCTTACAAATAAAGACGATCTTTTTTTGAACTGGACTTCAGTCTTAATTTATCAGCAATTTAAAAGTGAAACAAGTTGGCTTAGGACCTGAAGAGTTCCTGAATTTCATTTTGTCTCATATAAAGAAAAATGTAATGGAAAATGCTAGTAAAAGGGAAAAAAAACATATAATGGAAATAAAACCTGGGCTCTCAAATGTAACAGGGGGCTCATTCATACACACATTGTCTCCATTGGTGCTAGACAGGCTCCCTACTCCAAAATTCCTGTCTTTGTGTTAATTGTTAAATAATTGTAAACATTTATTTAAATAAAAGGACACTAGGAGATAGTCTAAAATTGTGAAATCATTTCTTTCTTTATCTCCATTTCAACGGGCGGGAATAATTTTCATATAGTTGAAAAGTAGTAAAAAATGAGCAGGTTATTGTGAGATTTCCAATTTCCAACTGATAACATCTTGGCTTATAATACAACAGATTTAACTGTGGCTGAAAAGAAGAAAATGTACAGTTCATAATTCAGCTCCTAGGATAGTTGGTTGTTGTATTGTTATCATAATTTTAATAGTTTTCAGTAATGTGATTGTGTAAAGGAGTATTGTCTTTTTATGCTTTAAATTAAAAAAGGAAGTAGTGATATGTCATTGCTGGTTGAAGAACAACCTTTCTATAAAATGGACTTCACGTTTAGTGTTTGTCATTCTTCTTTGAAAGATATTAAGTGGAATTAAATTTCTCCTGATATCTAGCATGAGGATATTTACCTACAGAAATGTGAGGCGTTAAGTATATGGTCTCAGAAGGGGTTGCAGATTCCCAAGTCCTACAGATGAATTCAGGAGGGCGGGCAGAAATAATAATACTTTAGACCTGACAGATGTGGTTAAAATAATTATGTAGCTTGTCTATTGTCTGTTTCACTATCCTTTACCTCTATCAGGAAACTTAGCAGAGAACCAGAGAATGAAAACAGCAGTTATAACTGTGCAGGACCTCATCGAGAGAAGATTAAAAAATAGATACTGTTTTTCAAGTTTCTTTCCTGTTATCTCTGATAGCAGAAGAAGTCCTGAAAATAAATAATGTGGAATTATGGTAAGTAGAAGAAATTCCTATTTTGGAAGGGCATCTGTTTTTTATTGAAATCTTATTGCAATGAACAATCAGAATGGATATTATCAATGTTGGGTTCATACTCCAAGGGGTAATGAACAAATAGACTTATATATTACTAGTGATAAAGAAGGCAAGGAATTGTGGATTTAGAAATATGGATACAAAATAAATGTGTTGACTGATGAAAGATGAATTTCTGTTTGTCTATGTTTCCTACAAAGAAAGCAAAGAAATTCAGATGCCATATTAAGTAAAAATATTATCTATTCATTGTTACTCTACTCTTTATGTTCATGTTTACCAGTGGTGGTATTCAAATGTTTTTACTACCAGTTCTGTGGGCATGACTTGGTAGGCATAGTGTGGCTTGGTGGGTGGGGCATGGCTTGTTGGGTGTGGCTTGTTGGGCGTGGCAGGGGAAGGATATTGTAAAATCCCCATTCCCACCCCACTCCAGGGGAAGGATACTGTAAAATATCCATTCCCACCCCACTCTGGGGGAACAATGTATTGCAAAATCTCCATTTCCATCCCATTCCAGGGGAAGGATACTATAAAATCCACATTCCCTCCCCACCACACTAACCTGCTTTCCAGCTCTGTTCTCCGGTGCAAGGCAACAAATGAAGACCCAGCCAACAGCTGGAACTGGAGGCAGAGAATAGATGGGGGCGGGGCCAACCAGAGGTGGTATTTGCGGTTCTCCGAACTACACAAAATTTCCACTACTGATTCTCCAGAACCTGTCAGAATTGGCTGAATACCACCTCTGATGTTTACTTTTCACAAGAAAATACATTATTTAGTCCATTAGAATTCCCAACATTACGTAGACAGCAATTATCTTATGGCATTTACAGGTTACTTAAAATTAAATTGTAATCGCTTTATAATTAAAAGTAATGTAGGAACAGCTCTCTGAAACCCAAAAATTTTAGACACTAACATTTGCATGCAAACCAAATGCAAGTGGCTGAATTAAGATCTTGCCACTATCATGAAGGTCCAGGAGAGGGCAGTCTTACCACAAATTTTCCCTTTGAAATGAACATGCCCTGAATCAGTCACCCAATTTTGTACATTTTCAATCAATTTAATATAAAAAAACCTACCCAGTTACATCAGTACATTTTTATTTATTTGCATTTCTGATTGCAAACCTGCCATATGAAATATAATACTAACCCAGAAGATACACTGTAATCACTTTGGAAGCTCTAAATTAGAAGGAATGATAGCATTTATTGGATTTAATTAAAAAGGCATTTACTTTTGTGAACTACAGTTCCCTTCATGAAATGGTTGAAATAGCTAAAAAGATGTAGGATTTTTGGCGACTATAGACTCTCCTCCCATAATATCCACCTTTGAAGTCCATGTGCATTAGTTTGCCATAATTGATTCACTGTTTCCCAAGTATGTGCATTCTTAGAGACATATATGAGAAATCTTTCCTATCTGTTCTCTTTTGTCATCTTTTTTATGTGGCGTATGAAAAAGAAATGTTACTGCCTATCATTGCAGGAGAAACAATTTGGGAGGGGAAGAAAGTTTCATTTCTTTACCTCTGTTGTTTGGGTTTTGTGAAATAATCTTTAGGGTTAGATTATCACAATGGATGCCAGCATTGTCCGGGAAAAAAATATGTTGGTAGGGGAATACTTTCAATAGATGTTGATGCCCATGAAGGCATGTTGCTGCTATGTTTATCTTCCTTTAGACTGGCTCCTTCACACCATCACAAAACAAACACATCACTAGTTCTGCGGTGAAGTCTGACAACTGTGTCCTGACACTGTTGCCTGACTGTCTGGTAGGCAGTTTCTTGTGAACAGACCAAGAACTAAAACAACAATCAAATCCACAGTTTTCTATTTTAGTGGTCCAGGTGATAGCAGTTTGAGGAAGGCTGCTGGGATGAGTCTTCCCATTCACCATTATCTTTGGCTTTAATAGGGTTACCAGTTCTGGCCTGCAAAAATCCCCAGGATACCAATATAACTTGTTTGGCAGCTCAAATCTGGTAGCTGAAAAGTGTTATCTTTAACCTTATTTATATATTTTTCAAAGCTTAAGGGGTTTTTAACAGAGTGAACAAAAGCTATTTATATAATGTCTCAATATTCAATTTTTTCTCTTAGCCCCTTATTTTTAGATTTTGAATTATAGCCACATTTGCTCTACCCTCCATACACACCCTACTCGGTGCAGAATTGTTCGTCCAAAGGTTTCTGGTCTAAAGAAGAAGCTCAAGGACATTCCTCTGCCTCTTTTTCAGCCACCCACTAATTTTTCTGATACCCTGTTCTTAATTGTTGTCATGGATCCTGATCTCCTAGGAGAAGCTTTGGCAAGGCATGGATGTCTTCTGAACATTCATGTGGGAAAACAAATTATCTGAAAGGCTTCTTGATGCAATTCATCCAGTTGTGAAACATGACTTAAAGACAGCACTATCTTTATCGCTGTGTTTCTGGGTTCAATTCAAGGTGTTGGTGGTAACCTATATAAGACTTTATAGGTAACCACCAGGACCTTGAATTGAACCCAGAAACATACCAATCATAAATAAGCCTTACATGGCTTGGGACCAGAATACCCAAGGAATCACCTTTTTCCAACAGCCTCTACCCAAGAGAAGAGAATTATTTATTGGCCAAGTGTGATTGGACACACAAGGAATTTGTCTTGGTGCAAATACTCTCAATATACATAAAAGAAAAGATACATTCATCAAGAGTCAAGAATCATAAGGTACAATACTTAATGATAGTCATAGGGTACAACAAGCAATCTTACTAGGAAACAGTCAATATAAATCGTAAGGATACAAGCGACAAATTTACAGTCATACAGTCACAAATGGGAGGGGATGGGTGATAAGGAGTGATGAGAAGATTAATAGTAATAGTAGTGCAGACTTTGTAAATAGTTGAACAGTGTTGAGGGAATTATTTGTTTAGCAGAGTGATGGCTTTCAGGGAAAAACTGTTCTTGTGTCTAGTTGTTCTGGTGTGCAGTGTTCTATAGCGTCATTTTGAGGGAAGGAGTTGAACCATTCAACTACATCAAGCAAAATGGGCCTGTTGCAGATCCCATCAGACAAAGAATCTTGGCTGGTGGGGACCAGAAGACAAGCTTTTTCTGCAGTGATCCCTGTTCTGTGGAACACCCTCTCTTTGGGGATCAGAATGACCCCAAAATTATTAGCCTTTCATAAGACCTTAAAACCCTGGCTATGATTCCAAGCTTGGGGTGTTGAATATTCCAAGGGCCTGGTTTTCTGATTATATTGCTAACAAGCTAAATATCTTGCTATTGTGTAACTTGAGTAGGATGTTTTTTTAATGTTTTCATTCATTCTATTGTTTTATTATTTTATTTTTTTAATGTTTAATTGTAATACATTTTATGAACTGTAAGCCTCCCAGAGTCACTGACTGAGAGGGGCAGCCATAATATACTCCCTAATGGGAGTATAGCCATAATGGTTTTATGTATAGCATGATGTCATCCCACAATTTCAGCATGCCATTAAAGGTGTGATGTTATTGGTTTCTTTTTGCTCTCAGTGTTCCTGATATACTTCATGTAGCTCAGGGGTGTCAAATTTGCATCATCACGGTGTCATCATGTGATGTATTGTGACTTTTTTCCCCTTAGCTAAACCGGTCATGTTCATGGCCAGCGCATGATGCATCCGGCCCGCAGCCCGCAAGTTTCCCACCCTAATATAGCTCATGAAGTGAAAAGTGATCCAAAAAAGTGTGTAAAATAAAACATTTATTTTATAAGATGCCACAATATTCTGCTGACTTTGATGCAAAGTGCTCTGAAAGCAATATTAATATATTCATTTCTTAATGTTCTTCTTCCACTAACTCACACCAAATTCCTGGTCTCTCACAGTAGTACAAAGCAGACCCAGGCACTTATGCTTGAAATCAGCATCTGGATCTGACAGTATCCAACCAAATTATCTGGCACTTTTGATGTTTAGAGGTACAGGCAAATGCCATGTACCTGAAATGATAAGTCTATTTCTAGATCCAGCCTGTGATCACCTGATCTAATCATAGCCTAGCACCATTAGAGGCTTAGCAAGCCACCTATTTATTATCCTTGCCTCAAATTGCATAAAAAAGAAGATTGTCATGTGGGACATAGCTGTATATATATACCTGATGATCTTTGCTCGGCCTGGACCATTCAGTTTCAGGCAGCAGGTTCATAAGCTTCAAAGGAAGCTGAAGTAGAAAGCTAGTCTGAAAACTGGGGGGGAGATATGGGGAAATGGAGAGGTGAGAACTCTGAGCAGCATCTGCAACTCAATTCTTTTCAGCATTGTGACATAGGAGACACACAGCTATCTCTGAGAGTTTGCAGTCTTCACTGGAAATCCTCATTGGCTGTTAAAGGGACATCACTTTCTACATGGTTTAATAATTTAGCCTGACAAAAAAAGTTACATTTTACTTTTCAGATTCTTAAATGATCCCCTTTTATTCACGCTAGGGATTCTCTAAGTGCCCATAGACAGTTAGAGCTGTCATCTTCCCTAAACTAGGCCAAAGCCAGTTAACTTATGTTGGAATCTCCTTTTCTATGCCATTCAAATATAATAATAATGATTATCATAATAATATAATTACAACTTCGCTGCCCCTTCATAGTCCAAACAACTGTCTTACATTTTTTTAATGGTTATCTTTCACAACACCCAAATTTACATGTACTTTTTTTTTGTACTTTACATGGCCAATCAATTCCAATTGTCAGCTTGATTTGCAAAGTACATTTCTGATTCCCTTTCAGCACATTGTGAACTTAACTGCTCTTCTTGAAGCTTTTATGCTTTTCCACAGCAGTAGAATTTAACTTTGCTATTGATTGCTTGTGATCGTCAAAAAATGTAGCACAAAAATTCAAAAGACTGTACCAGACTACCATCTGGCACAGTGAAGTGGGTGAAAACACCCAACAATGATTTGTTGTCTTTAAAATAAGATGATGACAACTAGACAGTCAGAAAGAATGAGAGAGATTTTATATCTGTGGGATTTTCTGACTCAGATGTAAGATCTTTTAGTTGATCCCAGATAGATAGAATACAATTTGGCATAGATAGTAGTGAGCAGCATACCAAGGTTTGGATTAGCCTTGAATTAATGATGACAAATATGATGATGTTTTTCATCATGAGGCTTTTCCCAAAGTATAATATTAGCCTGGCTAGGAAGATGAAGTGAAAAAGAATTAAAGTGAGAGAGAATTAAAAGGATGGGGCCTAACCATGCTACCATAGTTGTCAAGAAGGATAAGATGCCAAGTTCCTGCAGTGGGTGGGAGTCCACATATATAAGCTGCCTGAACACGACATCAGATTCTAGTGGAAGAGGTGGCAGACAGGAGAAGATTGGGTTTCCGAATGGCTCTTTGCACCAACTTATATAAAGGGAAGCTTTGGGATCATGAATTTAATAACATTTTGTCTAAGGTAGGTCCTATTTGTACCTCATCTATAATGGTATAATGTACTACAATGCAATGTAATACTTTGAAAGGGTTTTTTTCATATTATTTTCTAAAGTATATGGAATTGCAAGTACTAGAGTATATCTTCTTTTTCATGTTCGTCATTATTTTGAATATTATTCAATACAGAATTCTGTATAAAGCATACCTTTCATTTTAGTCTGTGCATTCTAATGAATAACATAGCTAAATCAAAGATTTTGATGACGACCGGGAAAACTCGGAGGATGAGAGGGGGATGTCCATAAATATCCAGTTTTTCAGAGAACAAAGATATCAGAATTCATGAGGCTCAGCTACTATGAGAAAAAAGAAAATTGGCTCTATAGTACAGTGAGTACTATGATAGATTCAGAATCAATGGAAAGTATCTAAATTGATAGAAAGGACCTAATGAACCTAAGTCAGAAGAATACTAAAGAAAAGAAGATATATGCTAAAAGTAGACAATAAAGAACATTTAAAGTCAGCAGTGGTAAAACTGGCAGAACATAAAAGCAGCCAAAAGAACTAGGCCAAAACTAATAAGTGAGCAAATCTGAATAAACATTGGATGGTAATGATATAAGCTAAGATAAAGATTTATTTTATTAAACAAATTTATATAGCTGCTGAATGCACACAAAATGGTTCTGGGTATTGTATAACATTAAAAATCCACAGTTAAACATTTACAGTTTAAATCTCCCCCTCCCCTCTCCCTCACCCTGTGGCAATGACAACAGAATCAAACAAGCCACTTGATCAATTCCGAGTGGGGTCCACAAACCTAATGACAAAAATATGTCTTCAAGATCTTGCAAAAAGGTGAGATATAATCTTATCTTTGGAAGGATGATATTCCAAAGGGAGGGAGCCACCACAGAAAAGTTGTTGTTCCCACTAGATGTTCTTCTTTGGGACTCACTTTATGCCCTGCCTTCCTGCTCTGTGGGCTGGGTAGATTTAATCAGAGAATGGTGGGTTGCCCTGTAGGGCTTTAAAGGTAGTAACAAGCACCTTGAATTGCACCCGAAGCAAATCAATAACCAGTACAGTTCTTGCAAAAGAGGTTGCATAGGCAAAATTGTACTTGCACAAAACCATGTGGGCTGCTGTATTTTGAACCAACTGAAACTTTTGGATGCTATTCAAGGGCAGCCCATGTAAAGTACATTATAATAGTCCAAATGGGACCAGGGTGTGGGTGATTGTAACAAGGGCCTGTTGGTCCGGGGTGTAACTCGTGCAGAAAACAGGTGTACCTGACCATGACTGCTGTTTCATCCTCAATCTGGAGTCACAAGTCCAGGAGAGCCCCCAGATTATGCAGTGGGTTTGTCTGCAGCAGTGCAGTTCCTGGAGAACTCCCACAACCTCCACAACAATTCTGCAAAAACCAAGGATTCCCAGACCTAAAGCCACTCTGCCTTCCAGGGTTTAGTTTTAACCTGTTGCTCCCCATCAGGCAGCAGGTTCATAAGTTGTTGATTAGTTCACATCAACAACCTCCAGGCACCATGAAAGGGTGGTCATGACATCACTTAACTCATCACAGGCAAAGATCTACATACAGATATCTCACCCTGTGGTGATGGATGATCTCAATACTTTCATGTAGATGTTAAAATAGGAGTAGAAAAAAATGGAGTAACCACCTACCCAAAGCAGGGGCTGAAGGACAGATTTCTGGCTCCCAATCAACACCAAATGGAAATCGTTTCAAAGAATGGAGACAAACCAGAACAGTAATAGGGATGGCTAGGCTGTATTAGTGGGGTTTTTGGGGGTGGGTGGGTCATATTGACTGAATTAGTTGCTGGCTAGTGAGGTAGGTCTGGTAGGAGTGCAATGGGTTTGGATAAACTCTCTTCCTCTCAATGGAGGGGGCCATTGGGGACATGCCAGAATGGGGAGCAGGGATTAAGTGTTTCTTGTGGTCTGCTGCCTCCTTTGTTCCTCTTCCCTCAAGCAAAGTGGCAGGCAGTTCTGTAGGTGAGCCAAAGAGAAGGAAGAGACTTCACTGAGACTCACATGAGGGTTGTGAGGGGACAAGAAATGGCACAGGCTTATAATAAATGTTGAAAGAAGAATGAGCCAAAGGACTATGGATTGTCCAGTTTCCTTTTAAAATTTATATACTTCACCAAAAGGAATATCTGCATAGGTTGTTGTACTTCATTGCTATACTGTAAGAAGTTTGCTTGTTTTGTTCACATTATTTAACTGTGGTTTTATCAAGTAATGCAAATTTTTGCATTACCCAACACATCGAGCCAAGAATTGGGTTTGCACAACATTTGAGTTTAATATATACTTGGCTAGCTGTGATTCAGAGTCATATAAACACACCCACAGTCTTGACCTTCTTTATAGGTTCCAGGAAAGGTTTCACAAGCCATTTTTACTGATCTACTAATTCAAACCAGATTGGAAATTCAGAATGACTTGATTAGTAAGAGCTTAAAGAGGCCAAAGTAAACTGGTGATTAGCTTTCTCGGTGCTTACTTGGCCCACTAACTGGTTGGCCTTTGACCCTCTTATATGTGCGCTGTGTTTGAAAGCAACTTGAGAAAGCTGAGGTGAGGAGCAGGAAGCAACATAAACAAGTAGAAGAAAGTGTTATTCTGAGATTACTGTTTAGAAAAAGGAAGTGTATCTGTTACAGGAAGAGTTGTAAACCATGTGACAATGGCCTATCAATTAGTTCAAGTGGTAAAGCTGATATCAAAGCATAACATGATTAAAATGATCTTGCAAATAATCTTATGTAGGATTCCACTGAGTAGGCATTCTGCAATTGACAAAGGAATAATTGGGTTCACTGCCACTGTCTGGACTAGAGGACAGCCAAGGTGCCTTCCAACTCTGTTATTCCACTTGCCTTCTGTCCTACCTTTAGTGATGGCCAGCATCGTATATACTGATAGTCCTTGTTGAACAACCACCTGTTCAATGAACATTTGGAGCTGCAACAACACTCAACAAATGGTACTTATCACCTGTCCTTGAAGTTCTAGCTCCTCTGCAGTTATGTGATTGTGATCTGGATGCTTGACAACCAGCTTGCAATATGAAAGTGCCACAACATATAATTACCATTTGCAACCTTCCCTGTAAGCTTTCCCTTTCAATGGGAAAGCTGTCAGGGAAGCCCACAAGTTGCTCCAGTAAGTTGCTCTCACTCTTCCCTACCTAGCAGCAACCAACCCTAGCCCTACGCGTTGGGGATGTGCCATGCATGCCCTGTGCTCCCTTCCCCACCTAGCAGCATCCACTTAACATACCTGTCAGCCTCCTTTCAAACCAACTAGTCTCACTTAATGAAACATAATCCTCACTTAACAATAGCAACAGTGAATCCCAGCAATGCCATTGCTAAGCAGTGTGGTCATGTGATGTTGTGCTTAGTGATAGAAATTCAATATTGTTAACCAAGGACTACCTGTATAAACTAATGGCTTTAGTCAGAAATACAGAATATCAGAGTTGGAAGGGATCTTGAGGTCTTCTAGTCCAACCTCCTCTCAAGCAGGAGACCATATGCCATTTCAGACAGGTCTGTCCAGTCTCTTATTTATTTATTTATTTATTTATTTATTTATTTATTTATTTATTTATTTATTTATTATTGGGACTTGTATGCCACCCCATCTCCGAAGACTCTGGCTCACAACTAAGAAACAACAGCAATAAATAATTAAAAAGAGATTAAACCCAATTACAAGCCCAAACAAATTTAAAATACATTAAAAATATAAGACCACCCCCCCAGGAAAGAAAAGGTCACAGCCTGGATTGATCAAACAACCAGGTCTTCAAATCATGGTGGAAGGTGCGGAGGTCAGGGGCCAGGCGGAGCCCCAGGGGGAGCTGGTTCCAGAGGTCAGGGGCGACAGAGTAGGCTCGTTGTCAGGGGACCGCCAGCGGCATTGGCCCGCCGATGGGACCCCAAGGAGTCCTTGCCTGTGTGCTCGCACAGGGCGGTTGGCATTCGATGTTGGCAGGAGTCGCTCCCTTAAATATTGAGGACCCATGTCGTGAAGGACTTTGTATGTTAAAACTAAAACCTTGAACCTCACCCGGCGCAACCGGCAACCAATGCAGGCAGTGCAGGAGGGGGTAACATGGGAGAATCGAAACTCCCATCACCAGCCGCCACATTCTGCACCAGCTGCAGTCTCCGGATGGTATGCAAGGGCAGTCCTAAGTAGAGAGCGTTGCAGTAGTCGAGTCGCGAGGTAACAAGGGCATGAGTGACTGCGCAGGGCATCCCAGTCCAGGAATGGGCGTAGTTGGCTGAACAAGACGGAGTTGGGCAAAGGCCCTCCTGAGGACGGCTCCCACCTGCTCCTCCAGAGCCGAACATCCAGGAGGACCCCAAATTCCGCACCCTATCCACAGGGGCAACACCGCTCCCCTATGGCCAAAGATGGATATTCCTGACTGGGCGAGATTCCGCACGCACAGCCACTCAGTCTTGGCGGGTTGAGTGAAGCATGTTCCGCTCATCCAGATCCGCACGCATCCAAGCACTGGGTCATCAGGGAGAGGGCATCACTGATTTGGTTTGGGGTGGAGATGTACAGCTGGGTGTCATCTGCGCACTGGTGGTAACTCACCCGAAACCACGGATGATCTCACCCAGCGGCTTCATATAGATGTTAAATAGCAGGGGAGAGAACCGACCCCTGAGGACCCCACACAGAGCACCTCGGGCACCTCTGACCCCGCCAATACCGATTGTGATCGCCCGAGAGGTAGGAGGTGAACCACGAGCAGTGCCCCCACTCCCAGCCCCTTGAGGCAAAAGGATACCATGGTCGATGGTATCAAAAGCTGAGAGGTCTAATAGGACCAGGACAGAGGAAAACCCCTGTCCCGGGCCCTCCAGAGATCATCCATCAGCGCGACCAATGCCGTCTCCATGCTGAAACCAGGTCGGAAGCCCGATTGATACAGATCTAGGTAGTCCGCTTCATCCAGGAAAAAAACTGCTGAGCCACCACACTCTCAACAACCTTCGCCAAAAAGCGACTGGACGAAAGTTGTCTAACAAGGACAGGCTTCTTCAGGAGGGGTCTCACCACCGCCTCCTTCAAGGCGGTTGGAAAAACACCCTCCCTTAATGAAGCGATTCATTCGCTTCTTAAAAGCCTCCGGTGATGGTGCACCCACAAATGCTCTGAAGGCAAGCTGTTCCACTGGTTAATTGTTCTCACTGTTAGACATTTCTCCTTGGTTCTAGATTGCTTCTCTCCTTGATTACTTTCCATCCATTGTTTCTTGTCTTGCCTTCTGGTGGTTTGGAGAATAGGTTGACCCCCTCTTCTTTGTGGCAGCCCTTCAAATATTAGAACACTGCTATCATGTTACCCCCAGTCCTTTTTTCACTAGACTAAACATACCCAATTCCTGCAGCTGTTCTTCATATGTTTCATGATATCCCCCAATCCTCTAATTATCTTTGCTGTTCTTTTCTGCACTCTATTCAGGATCGCAATATCTTTTACATAATATGGTGACCACAACTGGATGCAGTACTCCAAGTATGGTCTTACCTCATAAAGTGGTACTAGTACATTATGGGATCTTGATTCTATCCCTCTGTTAATGCAGCCTAAGATTGCATTGGCTTTTTTGGCTGTTGCTGCACACTGCTAGCTCATATTTAAAGTGATTGTCCACTAGGGCTCCAAGATCCCTTTCATAGTTACTGCTATTGATGCAAGTTTCACCTAATCTGTACCTGTACATTTGTTTTTTCTTGCCTAAGTGTAACACCTTACTTTTCTCTACACTGAATTTCATTTTGTTAGATAGAACCCAGTGATCCTGGCTGTCGTGATCCATCTGGATTTTGAGCCTATCTTCTGGGTGTTGGCTATTCCTGCCAGTTTAGAAGTCTTCTTTTCTCTCCAAGTCCAGTCTTTTCCTCTATTCATTTATTTTCCTGTGGCTGAAATTCAGTGCTTGTGTAGGTTTTTTTTTAGGCTTTTGAAAAGATTATTTCTGATCATCACTAAGGAGAGAGAATGTTATACCTCTGCTCCCCGTGCCTGCCTGGAAATCAGCTTAGTCTGGGGATAAGAATGCATATTTCCTGAGGTTGATTATGTAAATGTATTTAAAAACTCCTATACTACTACTCTTTAAAGAAAGAGAAGATGATTGGCAATCCTTCCATGGCACAGATAGTTGGGAGGACACAGCAGCAGAGGAATTGTCCAATTGGAGAGAGGGCAGCATCTGGCAGTCTGGACTGAACACCTGTCATGTTGCTGCAGTTCCATCCCAGAAAGAATTTTCTTAAGCAGTTTAGAGTCCAACTGGCACCCATATGGGGCAGAGGCAGCATAAGGCACAATGTAGGCATACCCTAGATGTTTCTGGCTTGTGAGCCTCCTCTAGCTTTTCTTTTCAAGCCTGGTTATTGGATTTAATTGTGGGGCAAGTATTAAACCAATTGAGACTTTAGAGAGCATCTGCCTACCCGAATAGAGTTTCCTTGGTGTAAAATGGCCCTTTTCTACTTTGCAGCTTCCCCTCTCCCATTTTTCTTCTCTTTACAAAACCATATTATAGTTTTTCCACTATAAATTAGTGAAAGACATTGCACAAGGACTTGGCATAAAATGTTTTGGTTGGAGGAGTGTCTGCCAAAACTTCCTTTAAAAAAGAAAAACCCTAAATTTCTTTCTTTCTGAGTGATCTCTTATAATTACACCCGGATAAAATTGTTTTTACTAAAAATAGAATTACTGTATATACAGAGAAAAAGGAATGAAAGATGTTACAAGACTGAAAAAGTCAGCAAATGGCATACATCTGAATTTGCTGTTTAAAGAAATCTTTACACACAGACAACTGGATATTATTACTTTTTTTTTTAAAGGTGGGTGTAATTACATCCACTGAACTGAATATTGTTTTCCAGATTTCTTTAGAATCCAGGCAAAGTTTCCCTATTTCCCCTGAATTTGAATGTAAAAGCATATAATTTATAACAACCACAAAAATCTGTTTCCCATAGAGGAACCAGTGCCTCAAGGTGAGTGAGGTTGGGGCAAATCAACCTTGATCTGATTAGGACTGGAAAGGGTTTAACTGCATTTGAGGTCTGCTTCAAAATTCAAGGCAAATGGATTAGATTTGGGAGGGGGAGTACAAAATTATCTCTACTTTTGGTTGGAAGTCACGCCTCTTGTGGGCAAGACTGTGTTGACTTAGGGTTGTGGTTTGCTGGAAATGAGTTGATTTGCAGAAAGAACAGAAGCTGGCTCTCATAGATATACAGAACAATATCAAAAGAAGACAGGCACAGGGGAAATGGCAAGCACAAAGAAAGTGGCTGCTACACTTCCACTTCCATGTTCAGTGATTTAAATGAACCCCAAATGAGCAGAATTTAACAAAGGAATCAGTCCTAAGCTCATATTTAGCATGCTGAGAGCTGAACTGAATTCCTGCTTGCATTGACAGGTTCAGCATGGAACTATAGCATTCCATTAGGACAAGGAAGAACAAAGTTAAAGCTAAGAGCAGACAGAAATGCAAGCAGTGTCAGCTATGCCACCCCAAAAGCTCTCTGCCTGGCAGAGAGTTTAAATGATTAATCACTCCAATCAACACCCTCCCCTTTTTCTTATGTATGGTAATAAAAGTGATTGAATCTGCAGTGTTGAGAAGGGCTTTGCAGCTACTTGATTCAAACTGCAGTATTAATATGGGATTTGCCTTCAGTTCATTAATCTGCTTTGGGAGGGGGGATTTGATTGAAACTTTGTCAAATCAAAACCTACCTTCAGAACTTAGCCCAGGCATATTTTCTATCAAAATAGCACAGCTGTTGCTTAGGAGGGTTTTGCAATACATTCAAGTGGCGCTTTTCACAAAGCATGTTAGGGCGAGCAAGCTGCTCACCACCAGGCCTCTTAGAAGTCTCAGCCAGCAGCTAAAATTTTCCAATTGTTTGCATTTATGAGCAGGCAAAGAAACCTTGCTTTGATGACTTGTCTCTACAGTAATGCTGCCAATGTATGTTTTATTACTTCAATTGGAAAATGCTTTATTGTGCATTTTCAAGATACTGCAACCAATTACTCCAGTAAATCTGTAAAAGTATAGAGAGATTATTTTAAAAGAATGAAACATAGTGCATCTTTTGTCTAAAAATGTTTTTATTTTTGGAAAAGTGTGCTGTGATAGAATCCATCAATTTATACTTATTTTCTGTGGAGGTGCACAGTATAGTTGCCAAAGGATTCACTTCATTGCTAATTCCCTGGCAGGTTTTGGTCCTTTGTGATTAGTACAATGATATATCTTGCCCAAATGGGCCTTGGATGAAAGCCAAATCAGTCACATGTCTTCATATAATATTTCATCACAAATAATATATCATTGTTTCAGATTCTTATGATAAAAGGTAAGTTTATAATCAAATAATTCTAATTTTAATACGATAAACAATATGCATGCTTTGAAATTCTCCCTTCTAATTTTAATTTTTTTAAAGGTTTAGCTGACCTTTAGTTTACAACAATTATGCAAACTAGAATGCCCTTTCTATGTGGGAAATGCTTCTATTGGGAAATCTTTTGCAGCAGACACGATATCAACTGACCATGATATTAACTGAGGAAGGTTTGGTGTGGAATAGACAGCAATATTTAATCTCATGTGCAAATTGTAGTTATGTAAATAAAGTGTTGTCTCCTTATATTTATTTTTGCTTAATCAAATATAATTTGGCATATAATCCAACATATGAAGCAAACCAGGATAAAACCATAAGGGTATTATACAAATCTTATAGATTATACAAATCTTATAGGCTATAAGAATAGTCAACATAATATCAATATACAATGGATAAATCCCTAACAGGGATTCTTCCTATTTTTTGAATACTTAAATGAAAGAGCTGTGTTAAAGCTGTCTGTCCGATATTCCTTTATGAGATAAGAAAAAACATGGTCTTATGGAAACTTTAGAACTACTAGCATTACAGATATGCCTCCAACTATTCAGTGGTTTGCAGGATTGATTGATACAGATCAGCTATGTATAATCAAATGGCTTCAATTTACTGATGTCTCTATGTCTGTAAATGTATGTCCAGTATGTTATTGTTTCCTTTTGCTTCTGTTTTTTTCTCCTGCTTTTACCATTTTTGTTTTTTTATATTTAGTTTAAAAAAAAACTAAATATAAAACCCACTTATTCCTACTAATTTCAAGGAATATTTTCAAGCAAGTTGTTGGGGGTTATAATAAGGATTGTAATAAGTAATAAGGCTTATTTTACATAATAATAAGAATGTTTTTACACACCTTGTCACTTGCATTGCATTTATGTGTCCTGTCTTTATGGATTTTCCAATAAAATATAAAATGTATCAGCATTCTAGTACTGTTTTCTCACAGAAACAAATGCCTTTTATTTTATTTTCAAAGCTTTGAGTAAATGTGGAGCCTTGGAATACTGCTGTGTTCCTTAAAGTAGTTTCACATAGAAAACAGGCATGATATTTCCTTACAGTACCAAACTGGATCAAAGAAATGGAACTTCACCATTTAAGTACAATACACCACCACAATAGGAACATTAAAATTCCCTAGAATGTGATTTTAGGCCTTATCATCACCGTATGGTAATTTAATAGAGGAATTAAGAATATATTATCAGAGACAAACTGTCTTCCTTATGTACTTATTTAAACCTAAAGATTTTCAGGGGTCTCTACAAAGTATGCCCAAGCTTGGCAGCCATTACAAAGATCCTTTTTCATGCTTGTCCCTGAGGTAAAAGGTAAAAGAATCATGCAGATTTTACACTGCTGGTCATTGCCAACTATAGAGGGTTATCGTTCTACTGTTGAGACCTCCTCTGGTTTCTGGCTGTGATTATATGCCCTGTTAGGTTCAAGAAAATGTCTGATTTGCATTGGTTACCAATTTCATTTGCAGCCACTTTTACAATCACATGCCAGGATGATCTAAAACAATTAGTTTAAAAATTCAATGTTTGTACAAAAGCAATACAGAGGAATTTGTCATAGATTCTTTTGTTTATATTGTCCAGTACTTAAGAGTATTTTCAACAGTAGAAAATTATCTAAAATTTAGTAAAAAGGAACTTAAATGAAAGTTTCTCCTGGGTGAATTTTTAATGAGTTTCAAGAGTTTAATTATATCACCTCATCATTGCTTGCTTCAATGCTTGGATTGAAGCAAGCAATGATTTTTTATTTAAAAAAAACAAAATTAATTTCTATGATTAGCGACAAGACATTATCTGAATTTATTGCTAACTGAAAATCTCTTATGGACTTTTTACATTAAAAAAATGAACTTGTGACTTCTGTTTTTGATGATTAGACAGGACAGATTATAGAAATGAATGAATAAATTATTTATTGGCCAAGTGTGATTAGACACACAAGGAATTTGTCTCAGTGAATATACTCTCAGTGTATATAAAAAGAAAAGATACATTCATCAAGAATCATAAGATACAACACTTAATGATAGTCATATGGTATAAATAATCAAATCACATTAGGAAAGTCAATATAAATCATAAGGATACAAACAACAAAGTTACAGTCATACAGTCATAAGTGGGAGGAGATGGGTGATAGGAACGATGAGAAGATAGTAATAGTAATGCAGACTTAGTAAATAGTTGGACAGTGTTGAGGGAATTATTTGTTTAGCAGAGTGATGGCATTTGGGAAAAAACTGTTCTTGTGTGTAGTTGTTCTGGTGTGCAGTGCTCTATAGCATTGTTTTGAGGGTAGGAGTTGAAACAGTTTATGTCTGGGAAGTGAGGGGTCTGTAAATATTTTCACAGCCCTCTTTTTGATTCATGCAGTATACAGGTCCTCAGTGGAAGGCAGGTTGGTAGTAATTGTTTTTTCTGCAGTCCTAATTATCCTCTGAAGTCTGTGTCTGTCTTGTTGGGTTGCAGAACCAAACCAGACAGTTATAGAGGTGCAGATGACAGACTCAATAATTCCTTTGTAGAACTATATCAGCAGCTCCTTGGGCAATTTGAGCTTTCTGAGTTGGTGCACAAAGAACATTCTTTGTTGTGCTTTTTTGATGACATTTTTAATGTTGGGTGTCATTTTAGATCTCGAGATATGATAGAACTTAGAAATTTGAAGGTCTCTACTGTTGATACTGTGTTGTCTAGTATTGTAAGAGGTGATAGTATGGGAGGGTTTCTCCTAAAGTCTACCACCATTTCTATGGTTTTCAGTGTGTTCAGTTCCAGATTGTTCCAGTCACATCACAAGGCCAGATGTTCAACCTCCCGTCTGTATGCAGATTCAGCATTGTCTCAAATGAGACCAATCACTGTTGTATCATCTGCAAACTTCAGTAGTTTAACAGATGGATCATTTGAGATGCGGTCATTGGTATATAGGGAAAAGAGAAGTGGAATGAGCACACAAGCCTGGGGGGAGGCTGTGCTAATTGTACAGGTATCAGGTGTGATTCTGCCTAGCTTCACCTGCTGCTTTCTGTCTGTTAGGAAGCTTATGATCCACTTACAAGTGTGTTCAGGTATCACTAGCTGGTTTAGTTTAGTTAGAAGAATCTCTGGAATGATGGTACTGAATGCTGAACTAAAGTCAACAAAGAGGACCCTTGAGTAGGTCTTTGGAGATTCAAGATGTTGTAGGATGTAGTGCAGAGCCATATTAACAGTATCATCTGTCAATCTATTTGCTCAGTATGCAAATTGCAGGGGGTCTAACAGCAGATCCATCATGGTTTTCAGGTGGGACAGCACTAGTCTTTTAAAGGTTTTCATAACTACATATGTTAGAGCAACTGGTCTGTAGTCATTCAGTTCCTTGATGGAGGGCTTCTTTGCACTGGGATGATAGTAGAGTGTTTGAAGCAACAACTAACATAGCACATCTCTAGTGATTTACTGAAGATTCAGGTGAAGATGAGGGCCAATTGGTCAGCACAGACTTTTAAGCAAGAAGGAATTATCTTGCCTGGGACTGGTGCTTTTCTTGGCTTTTGTCTGTGAAACAGATCTTGCACTTCTTTTTCTGTGATCACCAGGGGTTGTGAACCCAATAGGTTGGGGGTCAGTTGTGGGAGGTTTGGCTGTTGTTGGTGTGTCTGAGATGGCGGTTGTGGAAATAGGTGACTGTTGCTTCCTTTCAAACCTGCAGTAAAACACATTCAAGTCATCTGCCAGTTGTTGATTTCCTTAATCAACAAATTAAGCCTGGAAAGGAGGTTTGCCGTAGTCGGTGATATTTTAAAGAATTTTCCTCATGTTTGCGGGTTCATTTGTTGAGATCTGATTCCTTAACTTTTCAGAATAGCTTCTTTTTGCTGCTCTGATCTCCCTTGTTAGTACCTTTGTGGCCTGATTGTACAGCATTCTAACACCTTTTCTATAGGCTTCCTCTTTGGAATGACATAGCTGCTTAAGTTTAGCTGTGAACCAAGGTTTATTGTTCGCAAGTTCCTGGTAGGTACACATAGATCTTCACAGAAACTGACCAATGAGGTTACAGTATTTGTGAGTTCATCTACATCTGCAGAGGTATTTTTGAAAACATTCCAAGCAGTGCAATCAAGGCAAGCCTCCTCAGTCCAAGTCCTCACTGATTTAATTGTTGGTTTCATGGTTTTAAGTCTTTGTCTGTAAGCAAGTACAAGGTGAATCATGCAGTGATCAGAGTGTCCCACAGGTACAGGTATAGACCGATAAGCATCTTTTAGCAATGGTCTAAAGTATTCTTGCCTCTAGTGGGACAATTGACATGCTGAAAATATTTTGGAAGCTCTTTCCTTAAGTTGCCTTTGTTGAAATATCCTAAAATGATAGGAAGGGAATCTGGGTATTTGGCTTCAGCCTCCATAATCTGGTCAGCTAGAGTTCATAATGCCTTGTTTACACAAGCTTGTGGAGGAACATACACAGCTATTAGGAGAAATAAAGAGAACTCTTGTGGAGAATAATTTATTTTATTTATTTATTTGATTTGTCAATCGCTTACAAGATAATAGGTATAAGTATAAACATAGTTATGAATCCATGGAATGGATACATGTAAGAAAAATAAAAATAAAAAGAATCAATAGGACAGAGACGGTAGGCACATTGGTTCGCTTATGCACGCCCCCTACAGACCTCTTAGGAAAGGGGTGAGGTCAATAGTAGACAGTCTAAGGTTAAAGTTTTGGGGGTTTGGGGAAGAAACCACAGAGTCGGGTAGCGTATTCTCTGTTGCTGAAGTCGTATTTCCTGCTATCAAGTTTGGTGCGGTTAACCTTGAGTTTGTATCTATTGTGTGCTCTTGTATTGTTATGGTTGAAGCAGAAGTATTCATTGACAGGTAGGACATTGCAATGTATGATTTTATATACTATACTTAGAGCGGACTGAAGGCAGCATAGTTCTAGGTTTTCTAGGTCTAGAATTTCAAGTCTGGTGGCATAAGGTATTCTGCAATGAGTAGAGGAGTGGAGAACTCTTCTTGTGAAATATTTCTGGACTTTCTCAACTGTGTTAATATCAGATATGTAATGTGGGTTCCAGACTGATGAGCTGTATTCAAGAATTGGTCTAGCAAATGTTTTGTATGCTCTAGTTAGTAGTGTAATATATCAGAGAAAAAGGTACGTAAGATTAGGTTAACAACTCTTAATGCTTTTTTGGCTATGTAGTTATGGTGGGCTCTAGCACTTAGATCATTAGGGATGAGTCTTCCAAGGTCCTTGACAGAATTTGGATCATCAACAAGTTCTTGACTATTTAGCCTGTATTTTATTTTCTGATTTTTTTTGCCAATATGTAAGACAGAGCATTTATTTGTTGAAATTTGAAGTTGCCATTTGTTTGACCATTCTGATACATAGTCAAGGTCTTTTTGAAGGGTAGCAGTATTGTCTGTGGTGTTGAATAGCTTTACATCATCAGCAAAGAGAACGCAGTTGCTCTTAATATAATCACAGAGGTCATTTATGTAGAGTATGAAGAGAGTTGGTCCTAAAACACTGCCTTGGGGACACCACTGTTGACAGATACAGAATTTGATAGGACGCTCCCAGTTTTGACCATTTGTTGTCTGTTTGACAGGAATGCTTCTATCCAGTTATGCAGGTGTCCAGAGATATCATAAGATTTTAGTTTTAGAAGTAGTTTGTCGTGTATCACTGAATCAAAGGCTTTATAGAAGTCTATGTAGATTACGTCTATTGCTTTGCCCTGATCGAGTTGTGTAGTCCATATGTTTTTGCAGTGTAAGAGTTGTAGATTACAGGATAAAATGGTTTACAGTTGATAAGTAAGGACTCTAAGTTTTCATCACAAAATTTATACAGTATATTATAGTTATATCCTGAGACCAGCTGTTGTTGATATATAAACACAAGCCTCCTCTCTGCTTTTTACCTGATGATTCTACAATCCTATCTGCTCTTTGTATCTGAAACCTGGGATATGCATGCTGTTGTCATCCTTTTCCTCATTTAGCCTGGTTTCAGTGAAGCAGAGAGCTGCTGAGTTGTAAACATGAATTGCATCTATTTAAAAAGAGTATTTTATCCATCTTATTAGCAAATGAATGTAAGTTAGTCAGAAAGATTGAAGGGAGATGGGTCCCCACATTCCTTAGTCTATTCAAAATTCCCGCTCTTTTACCTCATCTCCGTCTCCACCATCTCTTCCTCCATTTGTTTTTGGTAATCCATTGCTGCAGGAAATTTGCTTCTTCCTGTGTTAGAATCTCTTCCAAGTTTGTAAAGATGGGGGGGGGGGGGTGAGGCTACAGAAAGCTGCTCCTTAAAGAAACATTACTTAATTCTTAGCACATGGTTTCGTGAGTATGAAATCCGTAGTGAATTGCAGAGAATAATAAAAAAATAAAGAAATCATTAGAGAGCATTTCACTGAGGCATCTGTCTGCACCGCCATCTTGAAGCAACTTCAAGATGGAAAGAGGAGTAATATTCTCAAATAGATTTTAGCTTTAATTTTTTCCCACACAGACGATAATGTATTTCTTACATAGTGACTTTGGAAATATCTGTGGCTTTTATTCTTCTCATACCATAAAAATGCATACCATCTGAGCTGTAGGTCATGTCCTTCTAAATATAGTATCTTTTGCATCAAAGGGTTATCCATTTTTTTAGTCATGTTAGAATACATGCTTGATAATATAGAAGCCAATCTGGTAATATGAATCCTCCATTTTCTTTGGATTCTTGTAACATTTTCAGTTTAATTCTAGCTTGAGAATCCCAGGATGGCTCTCAACGATGGAAGTGTTTATCCATCCAAATCTGGTGAAATTTAGAAAATTTTGACATATAAAGATATTTTGAATACTGAAGGGAAATTAAAATCTAAACAAGAACTCAAAGACCAGGGTATTGAATTATCAAGGTGACCTCAACTGCAAATACAATCTAGATATGATAAAGATACAAAAATATATGGCTTTTATAAAGAACAAACAATCTTTGATCAGATACTGTTGAACTCCAATGAAAAATTGATTAAGAAACTATATAACTTTCTATTAAATTTGAAAATGGAAGATGAACAAGTAAAAGAAATTTATTTATTTATTTATTTTATTTTAATAATGATACAGTGGGCAAAAAACTTTGGATATAATATAGAATTAGAGAAGTGGCAAAATTATGGGAAATAAATTATAAATTAACAATGGCAACTTATTTTATTAAGGTCCAAAAATCATGGAAACACATACTCAGCCCAGAAATTGTGGTCAGTAACAGAATCAAGTTCACAAGTCTGTTCACATATTCTCTAGGTATTCCTAAAGTATCCTGTTTTAAGTTAGAGGGAGCTTAACTCTGTTAAACATTTTACTTAGTTGGAAAAAGAACCAGGAAAAAAGTACTATCTTAAATCCATTAGTAATTTTTTGTTGTACCCCAAACTGTTCCTATTCCAAAGTAGATGTTCTTTAAATCAGCAGTCACCAGCTGGTGGTCCATCAACCACTGGTAGTCCGCAAGAAAAATTTGGTGCTCCGCAGAAAAATTATTTGCATTTTTTATATTGCACTAAATACTATTTATCCTTTTAAAAACTTCATATTAGTGGTCCACGGATTTAAAATTATGAATTTAGAGGTCCCTGAGGTCCGAAAGGTTGGTGACCCTTGTTTTAAATGCTGCATTTTCTGGATTTATCCTGCAGTAAGTCATCTCAGTCTACACTTTCAGTGAAAGCTCTAATAAATACTCTTTATGGCATCTATAAGCTGGTCTAGTAACCTGCCTTTTGCCCAAACTCTAGCAAATTTTAACTCTGTGCAGCCATGGCAAGTCATAATTGTGTATGGGTTATAATAGGACAGTCCTTTTTTTGATGTTACTAAATGCTATTAATTTGCCTAAATGACAGACTGCTGAAAAAGAGGTCACCAGATGGTTCAACCCAAACTTTGAAAGTTTTCCAAGACATGCTGAATCAGAGACCAATACAGTTGACCAAACCGTTCCATGTCTAAATTCTGTGTAACATTTTGCCAAACCAAAAGGAAAATGTTGCTATATGGGAAGTAGAGGTGTGGTCCTACTATGACGTATAGCATTTAGAAATCCAAGTAAGCAGAAACATATTTGGTATGTTGGTATATTATGGTATGCGAGAATGACCTCAAGAGACAGGAGGAAGAATGTAGCAGCAGGAACGTGGATGTGGCAACTATTCAGTAATCACCTTTCTTAGTTTATTGGACAATAATGGTGATGGAAAGAAATATACTTTCAAGACTTGCAAGGGTTCTGTTAATGCAACCTTACAATAAAGTACTGCTAGTTCTTCTGGGTATGCTTCTTGTCTGGACTATCTTGCTAGGCTAACAGTAGTACATAAATGTTAGCGATCCAGATTTTTTTATGGTTTCTCTTCTTTCCCACACCTCTTCATTATGTCCATGTCAAATCCATTCATAGTTCCACATAACATATAAGATTTAAATGATTATAGGATATAATTTAGCAAAAGTAATGAAAAGGCATGACTTTTTGTATGGGTTTTTTAATGCTGAAAATGCAGTAGCAACATTGAATCAAGCATGTTGACATTTGAATCTGTTTCTATCTTAGCCTAAAACATTAACAATACATTCTTTAATGTTCATACTCCACAATGCAGTTTATAACTTCCCATAGCAATTATTTTACCATATCAATTATGAGATCAGATAATGAACTTCAAAAGAGCAACTGTTATCATTTCCAAAATCAACATTTGAGAACTTCTTAAGTATACTTTAATAACTTTATTGACTTCAAAACCATTGATTAGGAACTCATGCAATATTTCTAGGTTACACATAAGGAAAGGTTACGCATGAAAGCAGCCATGAGACAGCATTGAACATGATGGTTGCCCTCCCAGCTTTGTCTTTAAATTAGGAACAAGTCTAATTGCTCTGTTGGTCTCAAAAGCCTATAATTAGACACCAACAGAGCCTGCCAAAACAAAGACCATTTGACAAGATACATTCTCCTGGATTTTATACAGAAAATGTCTATCCAAAGCTCCTTTCTGCAATTTCTTCAGTATCTTCTTGTAGTTAATTATCTCAGGTGTGCTTTTATTGCTGAATGGTGTTGCAGGAAGAAACACAATCAGTTTTAAAGATCTATTTGTGGCACATCTAACATTAAATTGCAAATCCAAACCTTAATCTAAAACAGTGTAGAAGTTACTGTACATTTTTACAATCATTGCAATATTACCAATGTCAATTTATTTCACCTGACATATTATTATGTTACACTTGTGTTTCATATTGAGTTTCATATGCAGTTACAAGTGCTGTACATTACTTGGCATTAAGAAAATCACCAGGACACTGTACTATGTTTCAACCCAGCTGTTCTGTCTTTTAATGGTTGACTGAATATAAAGACAGTCAGATTAAACTTTACAAAGGCTTCCATACAAAGTTTCTTTATTGGATCACAAGGCATCCTCAAATATAACTCATGGTTACATCAAGATTCATCTAATGTCCAACTCCTTGCACAGCTGATTTCATAGTGTAAAATTATAGTGATCTTCATCCCATAACACTGGAGCAAAGGGTGAGATACTAGCACAGTGCTGGGGTCCAAGCAAGAGTAAAGGAAACTCCCCCAACCCAACCAAGGGTCAATTCAGTGACCAATCAGGATTACAGATGTGACCAAGTGACATGAACTACATTTCCCATGATGCATTAACTACATTTACCGTGAAGCATTCCCTTAAGGGGACAGCTCCCAATTCTAACTTAACTATCTTAATTCCCAGTTACCTGTATACTGTCTGGACAGCACATTCCCCGCCTGGAATTATAAATTCCACTACCAACTAACTATCAATTAACTATATAACTAAGATAAACAGTAAACAGTAATGTAGTTTCACAGCTTGCATTTTGGGATGTCGCACATCCTCAACAGCTCCAACCATGAGTCTGCATAGTGTCGATACTTCCAGTTCCAATCCTCACTCAAGCATGACTCCATGGCCTTGGTAGGCTTTCTATGCTGCCTGAGGTTGTACGCTTTCTGAGGAACTGCTGCCTCTTCAGAATTTTGAACATCCAACTCTGGGTTTTGGTAACCAAGCTCCATGTTTACATCAAGGGTGGGTGGAGGGTTTGAGTCCTCTGGTACATCAAAGACATCTGTCATGGCTGAAGATGCTGCCATGCTTTAAATTGGCAAAAGGTGAATTTTGGAAAATTTGGTGGTTTTCTGTGCAATTCCCTTTTCTTCCACTAGGGTGCGCTGCAAGCGGGTTGCTGAAGTTTACTGGTTGGTCACTAGAGGGTGCATTGCAATGTCTGGAAGACATTGGTGCAGTACACGGGTTGGCTGCTTGAGTGCATTGCAATTCAGTACTTGACCCTTGGGTTATGTTGCAAGAGGTTGGCTGAATTTAGGAAATTCCTGTGAAACTCACTACTTGACTACAAGGGGTTGCTTCAAGCTTGTAGATGAATTTAGAAATTTCTGTAAAATTCATTACTTGACCACAAGGGGTTGCTGCAAGCTTGTAGATGAATTTAGAAATTCCTTTAAAATTCATTACTTGACCACAAGGGGTTGCTTCAAGCTTGTAGATGAATTTAGAAATTTCTGTAAAATTCATTACTTGACCACAAGGGGTTGCTGCAGGCTAGTAGATGAATTTAGGACCCTTGCGGTGCAGTACAAGGGGTCTGCTGAGTCTAGGAGTCTCCTATGGAGCAAACTCTGCTCAAGGCGCTTTTCCCCTTTTATTGAGGAAGGCAGGCTTTGACTAAAGATTGCCTTTAATTCCAGTAAAAAGAAAGGAAAATCTTCAGCTCTGCCAACAAAGATACAGACAGGCTGCTTTTCTGGCTTTTAAATTGGATTCCCTTTTTAGGGGTGGGTTTATGGCCCATTTCTATGGAGATGGCTGATCCTAAAGAATACGACTCTGTTGCTTGGAGATCCCGTCATAAACTGGGTAGAGGGGCCTCTTTATGGCTGTCTTCCATGCAAGGCACAAGCGGTGGGGAATCGAAAGCAACTTGAGCTAGAAAAAAATGCAATTTCTTTGTTTTTTAGGACACAAGAAAGGATTACTCAGTCTCTTTCAACTGCATTTGTAAAGGGCCTGAATACAATAACTGGAGGGCTGCAGGGAGAGATGGAGAAAATGCTGTTTGTTTGTCTCTAGCAGATGGGGGAATTTCTGGCCCCTCCCAGTAATTCAAACAGGCTTTATAACTTCAGTTACTCGGAGGAGAGAGAGAGAGAGAGAGAGAATCTTTCACAGAAAATGATTAACTTATATCTTCACTTTGGGAGTTCCAATTACATGCTGTATTTTTACTTTGGCATGCAGATTAGCACTGTAATTTTACTATGGGAGTTGACTCTTCATAGAGATTCAGATAACAATATATTTTTTACTGCTGGGCTTCAGATTGGCACTATCATTTTACTGTTCTGCTTTTAATTGCTGGCTGAATATAAAGACAGTCAGATTAAACTCTACCAAGGCTTCCATACAAAGTTTCTTTATTGGATCAAAAGGCATCCTTAAATATAACTCATGGTTACATCAAGATTCATCTAATGTCCAACTCTTTGCACAGCTGACTTCATAGTGTAAAATTATAGTGATCTACATCCCATAACGCTGGAGCAAAGGGTGAGATACTAGCACAGTGCTGGGGTCCAAGCAAGAGTAAAGGAAACTCCCCCAACCCAACCAAAGGTCAATTAATAATAATAATAATAATAATAATAATAATAATAATAATAATTTATTCGACTTGCATGCCGCCCTTCTTCCTAAGGACTCAGGGCAGCGAACATTAAAAATATCATAGAATTACAATAAAAGTAAATAAACACGTACAAGTCTGAACAATCAATTAAAAAATTAAAACAGTTAAAAAACCCATCCCCCAGGTCAATCCAGACTGGCCTGTTGAAACAGCCAGGTCTTCAGGTCCCGGCAGAAGGAGCGGAGATCCACGGGGAGCTGATTCCAGAGGGCAGACACTCCCACAGAAAAGGCCCTAGCCCTGGGGATGGCCAGCTGACAATGCCTAACCGACGGTATCCCAAGGAGGTCCCTCCTATGGGAGTGTACAGGGCGATCGGAGTGTGATGCTGGTAGGAGGCGTTCCCGCAGGTACCCTGGACCCAAGCCATTTAGGCCTTTATAAGTTGTTACTAGCACCTTGAAACTAACCCGGAAGGCAACCGGCAGCCAAAGCAAGTCATGCAGGAGGGGTGTAACATGGGAGTATTGGGACATCCCCATCACAGCCCGCGCGGCCGCATTCTGCACCAGTTGCAACCTCTGGGTGGTCCTCAAGGGCAGCCCCATGTAGAAAGCATTGCAGTAGTCGATTCTGGAGGTGACGAGTGCATGAGTGACTGTTCGAAGGGCATCTCGGCTCAGGTAAGGGCGAAGCTGGCGAACTAGCCGAACCTGGGCAAAGGCCCCCCTGGCCACAGCTCCCACCTGCTCCTCCAAACTGAGCTGTGAATCCAGGAGGACGCCCAGATTCCTCGCCCTATCCATGGAGGGCAACACCTCTCCCCCCATGACCAAAGATGGTACATCCAATGAAAACCGAGATGCCGGTAAGAACAGCCACTCAGTCTTGGCCGGATTGAGCCGGAGCCTGTTACTCCCCATCCAGACCTGCACCGCCTCCAGGCACTGGGACATCATGGAGAGAGCATCACTGATCTGGTCTGGGGTGGAGATATACAGCTGGGTATCATCTGCATATTGATGATACCTCACCCCAAAAGCATGGATGATTTCTCCCAGCGGTTTCATGTAGATATTAAACAGGAGAGGCAAGAGAACTGACCCCTGCGGCACCCCACAAGTGAGGGGCCTCGGGGCCAATCTCTGCTCTCCTGCCAACACCGACTGTGAACGGCTCGAAAGGTAGGAGGAGAACCATCGCAGAACGGTGCCTCCCACTCCCAACCCCAAAGCCGCAGAAGGATACCATGGTCAATGGTATTGAAAGCCACTGAGAGATCTAAAAGGACCAGGACAGAGGAAAAACCCCTGTCCCAAGCCCTCCAGAGATCATCCATCAGTGCGACCAATGCTGTCTCCGTGCTGTGCCCGGACCTGAAGCCCGATTCTGACCTGAATTCAGTGACCAATCAGGATTACAGGTGTGACCACATGACATGAACTACATTTCCCATGATGCATTAACTACATTTACCATGAGGCATTCCCTTAAGGGGACAGCTCCCAATTCTAACTTAACTATCTTAATTCCCAATTACCTATATACTGTCTGGACAGCACACCAACTGATGTGGATCTTCTAGGACCGTGATGACGAACCTATGGCACGTGTGCCACAGGTGGCACACAGAGCCATTTCTGTGGGCACGTGAGCCTCAGGCAAACTTACCTCACTTCGCATGTGCATGCCTCCCAGTTGATTTTTCAGGCCATTTGAGGCCTTTTTCGGCCTCCCAGAGGCTTGAGGGAAGCCGCTGCAGCCTTTGGAGGCAGAAAAAAGGGCCCATTTCATCACTTCCTGTATTTCCGGAAATACCGGAAGTGACAAAACAGGCCCATTTTTCGGCCTACAAAGGCTGCAGAGGCTTCCCTCAAACCTCTAGGAGGCCAAAAAAGGCCTCAAAATGACCCCCAAAATCAGCTGGGAGGCACAGTGCAGGTAAGAGGGCGGTGGGGGGAGGGGGATCATGCGTGTATGCGCAGGGGGCATGAGGGCATGAGGGCCCCATGCGCATTGCTTTCTAGGTACTGGCATGCAAGCATGTGCCCAAGCGCAAGCAAGTGCACAATTTTTGGCACAGGAGCCCAAAAAGGTTAGCCACCACTGTTCTAGGAAAATCTATTCATGGCACAGAAACAGTGAGTTGGTCACAGAGGAAAGTACTTTGGGAAAAAATGTTTATGAAAATACTTAGCATCAGTCTGAAATGAGGGGAAAGGAAGTGTATCCAGAAATATGGGGTAGATTTCTTCCTGCCTCTCCCTTAACCTTCTTATTGTATGTGGTTACATTTCAAGAGGTTACTATACACTATTGACTGAATTACTGAGTTGCTACTTCCCAACTGAATAACTTTGATTCTTTACTGTTTCTTGATCATGTTGTGCCTCTTCTAAGCTCTTGTCTGGCAAAGATAGACATAAACAAAAACTGCAAGCCAGAATTCTTGAGGATTCTTGAAGATTAACAGAGCAGAAGCCTGAACTGCACCAGGAAGAACCATCACAATCCTGAAAATTGAAATGTTTATGAAATAAAATTTTTCATGCTGGCAGTTCAGTGTTATGACAACTATAAATATTTAGATGTACTGTATTTGTGTTAATGATGGATTATTTCTACTATTAGATGAGTCACAGGAAACTTGGAAAGCAACATTCCTTCTGATTTTTGTTAGATTGTATATGCAAGAGTTTTCTTTTCTCCTCAACTGGATTTCCAATGTCCACCTTGAGACAGTGATATTCAAGTGCATATCATATAATTAAAACAGACTTTTAAACACTTTCCTTAATTTTGGTGATACAACAGTAATAAACATGACAAACTACAATAAAGCTTTCAAGCTGCATAACGCAAAGTTTCTTGTGAAGGATATTTTTTTTCAATTTCCAAGTTTTTGTTGACCAATTATATGAGATTTACTCAACAAACGATTCTTCAAGAACTCAAATTTCCAGATACCTTCCTATGTTTTCATTATAACTCTCCAAGACTTTTGGCCTCTAGGGTCAAGCTAATGAAATTTGGCAGATACTGAAAAAAATAGTTTCCAAAAATTACTTTTAATGTACTAAGACAATTGCATGGATTCAATTAAAGATAGCTCTTTTGGTCCCGCCCACCCATGGGACCAAGTTTGATCTGTCTCCTCCCAGTTTGACCAGTAACATTGCAAGCCATTTAGCTTCTGCTGATGTTCCTATTCTACCAGCCAGTCCCACTGAAGGTGCCAGGAGTCTCACAGACTGTTGGCAGGAATGCAAGGACAGGAACCAGAGGGGTGAAGGAACCAGAGGGAAGTTCTCATGTAACGCAAGCAAGGTTCCTGGGAGTGTGAACTATTCAGTTTCTTAATTTATTTCTCAGAAGAAGATGAAACAATTAACATTTCTTAGCAATACTGGCTTGTGTGGGCCTATTATGGTTTACGTGTACATAGGGTTCATTCTCTATGCACATAAGCGTACAGCTCAGAAGTAATATTGTTGAGATTGAAGAAATATTGCTGAGTCCTCCCTATTGTTTGGATGGTCATTACATATCTGCTGAGAAGTTTCTGTATTTTTGCTGTTTCTAATCTTAACCCTATCCAGTTAGCTTTCAAAGTGAAGGACTCATGCAGTTGAAAGCCATTTGCGGTTACTCAGATAACAGACTCATCCCCTTCTATGACAGTTGCCTCCCTCCCTTACAAATTGTAAATCCAATGAATTCTTTGGGATAGGGTTTTCAGATAAATGTTCGAAGTTAAGGTATTGTAATATTCCAGCTTCCCTACTTTGGGATTCAATGACTTGTAGATTTTGTAACAATAAAATATATCACAGAGGAATGCACTATAAAAGTCATTCAGTAATTATTTATCTGACGTATTTATATGCCACTGTTACTATTTCTTTTGAATTCTGTTGAACCTAAACTTGCTGGAACCATAGTTTTATTGTTTGTAATATTATCCAGCTTTGCAAAACATTCATGAATGAATTATGTGTCTTCGGTTGCTGCTCACATGTTCCCTCTTGAAATTTTTGCTTTGTGGATTTATTTGAAGAAATGATTAACAAACAATACATCATTGTGTGCAGTGGGGCAGAGAAGGTTGTTAAACCTTCTCTAAAATTTCACACAATTCTTCCTCAAAATTATCAAGTGGGGAATTGTTTTCCTTATCGGTACCTTTTTTTCACTGGTACCTTCAGGTCAAGATGGGGGTGAAGGGAATTGTAATCTAATGGCTCAAGAAGTCATTTAATGGAGGAAAGTTGTCTCTGGTTTATTTTTGTTACAATAAATGGAAATATTTGCAGCAGAAATTTGCCAACTGGTTATACTTAACAATTTCTGTGAAATAATATTAAAAAAACATTTTAAAAAGTGATTGAGATGTTTTTAGCATTTGGTGAGTGTCAACAATATACCCCCTAAGACTTGCTTTGATATTAAATTAGGTTTCTTATCAGTTCCTCTCTTCTTAAGCACTATGGTGCTGGAGCAGATTTAACTTTTTCCTCTGATTTGTATTGCAATTTAGTCAATATGGCCCCAAGATTAAACACTACTAATTTTGAGCAGGACTGTCTTATTTGGAGATTAGAGGGCTGTTCCCCTTTATGGATTGTTATCTTATAGTGTACATTTCCTGAAGGACTATACATGATGAACAGCTCATAACTGAGATCAGAATACAATTCATTGGAGAAGGAGTTGGCAACCCATTGCAATATTCTTCCAAGAAAACCAAATGAACATTCATAAGTAAAACATAATTATCAACATGATATTGGAAAATGAGTTTCTGAGATTGAAAGTACCCAGTGAAGTAATGGGGAAGAGCCTGGGGCAAATGGGAACAAGTGCTTGATGTGGCTAGATTAAAGCAAAGAGGATGTTTTGCTTCTGCATACTGACTGCAGGCAAAAGGAAAGTTGGAAATGCTGCAAAAATATGTATTTCATTGGTATGAGGAAAGTCAGAATCATAAACCAGGGCATGCTAGAAGTTGTCAGAGCAGAAGCATCAAGACTGAGCTTTCACATTCTGGGAATCAGTGAACTAAAATGTACTGGAACATGTCACTTCAGATCAGAGGAGCGTCAGATCTACTGTTGTCAGGAAAATCAGAGTAGAAATGGAGGACTCATTATTATTAAATAGCATCACAATCAGGGCACAGATACAATCTGAAAAAGATAGAATGATCTCAATTCAAATCCAAGGCAAACTAATCTATAATTATAGTGATTCAAGTCTATGCTCCTAGCACAGATGCAGAAGAAGCATATGTTGAACAATTCTATGATGATCTGCAATAACTGGATGACAACCTCACTCCCCCCCCGCCAAAGATACATACTAATTTTGGACACTGGTATTCTAAAGATAGAAACAAAGTAACATCTGGAATAACAGGAAAATTTGGCCCCCATGGGCAAAATAAAGCAGGAAACAGACTCGTGGAATATTGCCAAGAAAACCCAATATTTGTGGCAAATACTTGGACAATATTGGTTGAACAATATCCAAATCAAGTTAGCCATACACTCTGCAAATAAATTGAAAAGCTCCTCAAAGAAGGACAGAACAGGTCTGTTTCTAGCTGCAGCTCAGATCATAAACTCCTTGCAAAATTGATGATTTCAAAGACATCATTTCAAAGAAATAGCTACTGATGGACAATCCTGATACCCACTGGGCCACAAAAATATGAAAAGCCACTGAATGATTGAATCAGAAACAAAAAGGCTGCTGGCAGAAATAAGGCCCCTGAACCAATTTTACTAGAAAAAAAAAAAGAAAAGTTTGGGGTGATAAACTGAACTCCCAAGGAGATGTCAAATAACCTGCTGTTGTTTCTCCCATAGTAAAATGTAAGACCAAAGTGAGGAGTGCCCATTGTTTATTTTGGCTTTCTTGAAGTTAATTCTTCCAAGGACACTATACAGTTCCTTGGTTGGCACTATTACAGAAAAAACAAACATTGCAAAAGAAGCTGGTCATAAGTTGGTTGAGAAGAACAATTTGTCTACAAACCTTTCAGCACAGTGAACTTTCTTTGCCAATCTTCTTGCATAGGTGTGGGGAAGTCATATTGCCAATCTGTTATGTAATGTCATACAAAAAGTTAATTTATTACTCAAATGTACTTGGAATTGTCCTGATTGTTCTCCTCTAAGTACTTATCTTTTGTTGTGTTGTGGGGATTTTGCCTTTGTTTTATTGGAATATATACAATGGAGAAAAGATTTCTGATACATCTAGAAATATCTTTTTACTTTAAAAAAAATTAAATTAATTAACAAATACTTTTAATATCTTCTTTATCTAAAAAAGGCTCTGGGCACCGCAAACATGTTCTTAGACAATACAAATGTTTGGTTGTAATTCAGTGTGTAGTCAGGAAACATGATTATCCCCATTGAAAAAAGAGATAGATGATAGATAGACAGATGATAGATAGATAGATAGATAGATAGATAGATAGATAGATAGATAGAGGAGAGAGAGAGGAGAGAGAAGGAGGAGAGGGAGAGAGATGTGATAGATTTTCTAGGAACGGTGTAACCACTTTTCTACTCTTTATTTAATTGTTGGATAATGTTCAGTTTAGTTAATTATTATTTCTTCTTCCAAAGCATTATTTGTTAGTTCACCTGAATTCTCTTGAGCACTTTTTAATAAGTGTCCAGTAATATTGATATTAATAACCAGATAAATACACTGGTTGAATTCTGTTTTACTAAAGGAAGCTGAGGCCAGCTCCTTACACTCTTTATGCTCAGCACAGATGGGTTATTTTAGAGAAAGGCCAAAAAGTCAAAATGGCACCCACAAGGATGTGATTGCAGTCTCACAAATAAGTAATACTTTAATGGTATGAAAACTTATGACTAGGGTAAGTTCCCCACCAAACAGGAACTTGATGAGGGCTGGGAACACTCACCAGTCATGAAATATGGAAGGCCTACTGTGGGAGGAAAGCTGAGTGCTTGGAATCCCAAACTAGAAGCCCTTCACACTGTAGTATTTTGAAACAATCCCAATTGTAACATCTGTTTCTCATCATTTTGATTGCAGAGGACAATGGACTTCAAGGTGACTCTAGTTCTGGCCTTTGTGCATCAAGAATGAAAGGAAACTTGCAGAACTCCTGTTTTAAGATTTCTGAAGAATGGATGGAGAGCCTTTTACTTCCAATTTCTTTTCCTCTGGAAACTTCCCTTCTGAAATTGGCATTACCTTGGAACAGAAAACTACCTTTGCCTTTGTGCTTTTATTGCTTATTTTCCTTGGTGTTCTCATTGTCCGATGTTTTCGAATCCTCTTAGACCCTTACAGGACTACGCCAACTGCCACCTGGACAGATGGGCTGGAGGGGCTAGAAAAAGGACAATTTGATTATGTTTTAGCTTAGAGCCAGAAATGTACGCTACTTAGAAACATTTCTTGTTCTCATACAGGCAAAATAAGCTAAAATTGGATGAATAGATGGGAAACATGCTGAGCATTTGATGAAAAAAATGGCTGGGTTTATCATGGCTAGATATTGCCCAGCTGGAAAAGGATGACGGACATAATTTCTGGTTTGTTTTTGAATCAAACTATTCGATTTATAAGAACTTCAATTCATATCAGTGCCATGTAAGACTTCAATCCTGTTCACAAAATAAGCAACTTATTTGGTGGCATGATTTACTTTGAAATGAATGCTGATCAGTGGTGGGATTCAAAAATGTTTACTATCAGTTCTGTGGGCATGGCTTGGTGGGCATGGCATGACTTGCTAGGCATGGCTTGGTGGGGTGGCAGGGGAAGGATGCTATAAAATCTCCATTCCCTCCCCACTCCTGGGAGAAGATTGCTACAAAATCCCATTCCCTCCCCACTCCACTAACCTGCTTTCCAACTCCATTCTCCTGTGTAGGGCAACAAAAGAAGACTCAGCTGATCAGCTGGGACTCAGGAGGCAGAGAACATATGGGGCCAGGGCCAGTCAGAGGTAGTATTTGCTGGTTCTCTGAACTACTCAAAGTTTCCGCTACCGGTTCTCCAGAACTGGTCAGAACCTGATAAATACCACCTCTGATGCTGATCTAACCTACAATCTATCTTTTGGCAGATTTCAGAATCTAGTCAACCTTGGCTGATCATACCAATGAAACAGGGTTAGCTTCCAGGACCCCATGGAAGTTGAAGCTCCATTGCTAGACTGGATAATTGGGGAAAAAATATCCCAGAAGAAACCAAGGTTAACTATAGGTAGTCCTCAAGTTAAGGCTAAGTGAAAAGTTTGTTAAATGAGTTTGCCCCATTTCACTACTTTTCTTGCCACTGTTGTTAAGTGAATCATTGCATTTGTTAAGTTAGTAACATGGTTGTTAAGTGAATCTGACTTCCCCATTGACTTTGCTTGTCAGAAGGTTGAAAAAGGTGAGGACGTGACCACGGGACACTGCTATGGTCATAAATATGAACCAGTTGCCAAGCATCTGATTTTTGATCATGTGATCAATGGGAATGCTGCAACCAGGGGTGGGATTCAACTGGTGTTACTACTGGTTCAGTGACTACGTTTTGCTGCACGCGTGTGTAAAAAATCTTAAGCTGTGCCACCTGGACAGCTGAAAAGCACAGCGCGCAGGTGCACAGCATTTGAAAAGCCTCTTTTTTCCTGCTTTTTCAACCTCAGCTGTGCTGTGCAAAGCATCTGAGGTTGAAAAAGCAGGAAATAAAGGTCAGGTAAGAGCCCGGGTGGGCAGGTGGGCCAAACAGCAGCAAACACAGAACTGGTTGGGTGTCTGCTGCTCTTCAGAGCTACCGGTTCTATAGAGCTGGTAGCATCCCACCCCTGGCTGCAGCAGTCGCAAGTGTGAAAAACGGTCATAAATTACTTTTTTCAGTGCCATTGCAACTTTGAATGTCACTAAATGAGCTGTTGTAAGTCAAGGACTACCTGTACTTTTGCAACGGTGCCAAGAGAACTGAGAGACCCAGCAGAAGTCAGCTTGAGGGGCTCAGGGTCTATGAAGTTTTTGCTCCAATCTCCTCACCTTCAGAGCTGCTTCCTTACTTCTTCAGGAAGGCTAAAACAGAAAAGAGCAATAGAAGTACTATGAGGGTCCAAGGGATAGCAGAAAGCCCTAGCAGGAAGTAGGCCTGGGCTGAGCATGTGCCTGTTTCTGGCAAGCTTTGATGCCAGCCTTGGCAACCCTATCAGCTTGATGGGACAACAATGCATCACCTGTTTTGCAACAAAAGGTTCACTTTGAAAGCTGCAGGTAAACAGATGCAAATATGGAATAAGCTTACGGTAAGCTGAAATTTATCTACCCACACTTGGAAACTGCAGATAATCAGATGCAAATACGACACAATCTACACACACTTGACAGGAAGCCAAGTTTTATTTTATTTTGGTTACCAAAAGGAATTGGGTCTCAGCTCCTTTTTATATAAACCTTTTTGTACAGCTCACATTGCCTGTATCTGTTCCAACTCCTCGCTCTGTACTAACAGAAGACATTGCTTGCACTGACATAGTAATATGTGTAAATAATTATTGTTTTATGACCTATTTACATGAATGGCCATGTCAAGTTAAACATTTTCTGTCCTTTCCCTGTTCTTTTCTTGTTATATAAAGATTTTTGAGTGTAAAACCAACCAACAATGGAACCTGCTTTGATTTCTACTACAAACATGTTAGTCATTAAAAGTCTAGACTCCTACTTTGCATAGGCATTCAGAAATTTTGGGAGGTGGAGGGAGATGGAGTCTGATTTTAAAGCAAGGAAATGATAACATTTAGAGTTCCAGCTATTGGGGTTTAGGATACAAAATGGAAAATAATTCACATCTAGTGTTTCCCAGCCTGAACATGTACAGTACTCAATACTATTTTGGGAGCATCAAAACTAGTAGCAGACAGTTGCAAGTGAAACCGTCGTTCTTTGGGGAAAACCTGATAGAATTCAGCACTGATTTGTATTGGCTTCCTCATCATACTGTCAATCTTTCAGAACAAGAATAATACTCATTTCATATGCTGTAACAACCTTGGTTTTTTTTCAGAAAAGGGTACATAAGTGTTGATTGGGAGGTGCCCAGAGTTCTATACAAGGTGAGCGGCTATATAAATGATTTCAATAACTATATAAATAAATAAATACGTAACCATTCAGAGCTACTTCTAAAAGGGCCTGACACAATAGCCCCAGGTGAACTCTATGATAAGGATAGGCAAGTGTGCCTGGAAATTCACTGAGCCAATGAGAGTTACCCTTGATGGCAACGCTGGGATTCAAAAAATTTTACTATCAGTTCTGTGGGCGTGACTTGGTGGGTGTGGCATGGCTTCATGGACATGGCTTCCTGGGCATGGCAGGGCAAGGATACTGTAAAACCTCCATTTCCTCCCCACTCCTGGGGAAAGGTTACTGCAAAATCCCATTCCCTCCCTGACCTGCTTTCCAGATCCATTCTCCTGCACAGGATACTGTAGAACCTCCATTCCCCCCCCCACTCCTGGGGAAAGGTTACTACAAAATCCCATTCCCCCCCTGACCTGCTTTCCAGCTCCATTCTCCTGCACAGGGCAACAAAAGAAGACCCAGCCAATCAGCTGGGACTTGGGAGGCAGAGAATAGATGGGGGTGGGGCCAGTCAGAGGTGGTGTTTGCCGGTTCTCCAAACTACTCAAAATTTCTGCTACTAAATTTCAGAACTGGTCAGAACCTGCTGAATACCACCTCTGCTTGATGGTGTTCTTGACTCACCAGAATGTTTAATGGTATATAAAAAAAGAGGAACTGGCATCTATAAAGCAAGTGCCAGTCTCTTTGTCTGCAAGAATACCCTGTGTGTTTTTTATTTCTCTTAGAAGATATAAATGGTGGGTATCTACAGACTAATGCTTCCTTTGGACATACTGTATGACTCACTTGTTCATAAAAGAAAGACATTTTGTGAGCTTAAAGGGAACACCTTTGCTAATTCAGTTTCTGGTAAATGAGTGCTTTACATGTGGCCATCTCCAAATAAGACTACACGCCACACCCATTCTGGCAACCGTGAGGGTGTCCGGGACAACCTTCAAAAGTCCAGATATATTCCTTGACTCAAAAAATGCTGCCTATGTCTGCCCTTCCATACCAACTGATCTAAGTATAGTATATAAAATCATACATTGCAATGTCCTTCCGGTCAATCAATACTTCAGCTTCAACCATAACAATACAAGGGCACACAATAGATACAAACTCAAAGTTAACTGCACCAAACTTGATTGCAGGAAATACGACTTCAGAAACAGAGTGGTCAATGTCTGGAATACTCTACCTGATTCTGTGGTTTCTTCCCCAAACCCCAAAAACTTTAACCTTAGACTGTCTACTATTGACCTCACCCCTTTCCTAAGAGGTCTGTAAGGGGCACGCATAAGCGCACCAACGTGCCTACCGTCCCTGTCCTATGGTTTCTTTTTATTTTTCTTATATGTATTCATTTCATGTATTCACAACTATGTTTATCATTGTAAGCGATTGACAAAATAAATAAATAAATAAAAATAAATAAACTGCATAGCCAATGTACACAATATAATTTTGATAGATGGCACTTTTGCATTAGTTGGATAAGACATATCAGCTGAGGACACTGCCAATCTTTTTGGAGTCACATGTCCCTTGGGAATTTTTTGCAGTCAGAAATGTTTAATGATTCAGATGAGTTACAAGTTCCACAGTGCAGTGATGCCAGCCTTGTCATCTCATGTCCTGGATTATTTATCCTTCCAAGAGATAAGTAATAGGAGTCCCAGCCTTCCATCTGAATCTATTTGTTATTAGAAAGTTTTAGCAGCTCATTATGTTGGCTTTATATCTTTCTTCTAACTACTTCGGTCCACCATCAAGAATAAACACTGTAGAGAATGCCAAGCAGCCGAACTTAATAAAAAATTAAGTAAGGGTAGAAATAACTGCAGTAAATCTTGTTGTCTTCATCCCTGTTCCTTGCAGCACATATATAATTATTAAAAGCTGACAATGTCAACAGGAGATCAGAGTTATTTACAACTGGACATAACACAACTGCAAAAGGCATGGTTTTTTGGCTTTCAGAAATAAGGCAAACAGAAAAATTATCTTGTATTGCTTTGTTTTCAAATCAGGTCTCATCCAATTTGATCTATGATAATTCATTTTAGTTTTTTATAATTTTTTTTCCAAAAGAAGAGAATTTCAGATAAATTCTTTGGGTGAAGTTGGATATTCTCCAACTTAGTTAGGAGACAGTCTGGAGATATGGGTGAAAATTCCCTCTTTTGCTGCACAATTATCTCTCCAGTGGTCTGAAGTCTCACGACTTCTGTACATTACAATTAAAACCCAAGAAAAGATAGTATAGGGGAAATCTTCCTATTAATTTTCATCAGCAGTGATTTTACCAGTAATATTAATATTAATGTAAAATTGTGCCCTTGGGAAATGATTCAAGAATTTCTCCCTTCTTTTGAGAAATTTGCACAAATTATCTGCCTAATATTTCCCTTATAAATTGTTTTCAGTGTTGCTTAGTACCAAATAAATTTATTGTTGATGAAAATATACACATGGTAATACAGGAAGTCCTCAACTTACAACCATAATGGAATCTGTCCATCATGGTTGAAAGTCACCATAGCATTTAAATGAGGTGCCAATACAATCATTTTGCTTAATGACTCCAATCTCTGCTTTCCCCATTGTAGTCACTAAGCTTCCAAGATAGCTGCCTCATGGCCTCCACTATATAAAGAAGTCAAGGGGCAGATTGGCTAGACTTCTTCTCAAATGTGATCTCCAGAGATTGCACTGAAGAAGGAAAGCTGGCTGTTCCATCCTTTCACCTCCCTAGAGGCCACATGACACCATCACCGAAGTAGGTGCCATTTTGGAGCCACCGCAATTCATTGCAACTGCTCCCCAAATGGCACATGCTTTTGAGATGGCACCATGTGGCCTCTGCTGCATAGAAAGTTGCATGGTACTTTGCTTCTCAAAGATCTAACAAAAAAGGTAAGTGACCAATCAGTGATGGCAGGTGGAGAGGAGGATGTGGGACCCAGAGGGTTGGGAAGCAGGTACAGGACCTGCAGGAACCTAGCATGGGGGTAATAGGTGGTGGTGAGGACACTGTTGCATCTCTGCAGTTGGTTGTAAAGGTGGATGGATTGCTAAGCACACATATTTTATTCACATGACTCTGGGGGCCCTGCACTGACTATAACTTCAGGCAGGCTCATAAGTTCTTACATTTAACACCACTGTAATTTTAATTGCTGAAGTCAAGGACTACCTGTAATTGTGCAAATGCAAATAACATACACATTTTGGGGTTATGTAAATAACCACTGAGAACCAGTTTGGTGCAATAGTTAAGGTACTAAGCTAGAAATTGGGAGATTATGATTTCAGTCCCTCCCCCCACTTAGGCACAAAGCCAGCTGGGTGGTCTTGGGCCAGTCACTCACTCTCTGCCTAGAAAATGGGGAATGGAAAACCACTTCTGAAATCTTGCCAAGAAAACTGCAGGGACTAGTCCAGGCAGTTGCCAGGGTGTCAATACTGACTCAATGCCATACACACAGAGACACCCTACCCCCCCCACACAATCACTGTTATCTTTAGCAGTTTTAGGACTCTGGAAGGCACAGGAACAAAGGGGTAACTGATGCAGAACAGACTTGCCTCTCAAAAGTTATGTACCAGTGGATTTTTATAACCGGTTTTTAAACAAGGCAGCCGATAAACAATGACTATCTGCACAGAAGATAGTTACTATAAGCAACTATACAAATTGAAAAGACAAATTGATACTTCTCTTTTCTGTATGTTGCAGTGCTCCATATTCAGTGTTTTAAATGTGCTTCAAGCACAAAGGTGGAATAATAGCCTCTGCCTGCAACTCTTCAAAGCTATTGTATCTGAGTGGGCTGTACCTTATGGCACATAAGCCTTTCAAATATATGATTCTATGTACTACTTTCTATGTAGCAATCCTGTGTAGCAATCTTGTAGAGTACAGGATTGGAAATTGCCTACAACTGAATAATTATGAATAGAACAGTGCTCATTGACCTATATATTGCAATCATTCATGGATACCTACTATACCATAAGTATTAAAACAGTAAACAGGGCTATTAAATCATGATATCCCCTTACTTATGTGATAGTTAATTACTGAACGTATGCTTATTCTGACTTTATGGAAATACAAGGCAATTAAATGTTCTTCTCTAGCTTCCTGTTCCCTTGTGGCATATGCTGATGCCACCTTTCACAGATGAGTCAGTATCACACATTTCAAAGAAAAGGAAGACCTTTGCCAAGACCCAACGCCTAATTTGGGCTCCTAGCATTTTCCTTTCGAGAAGACACATGAACCGTAGGTGGCCAGGCTGTTTCTCACAGTACATCTAAAGGTTTGCAGATTGATATCACAGCTGAAATTTCTCTTACAATGTTCTTCAAGGAAAACCCCTGCCCCCCTATAATTGTTGTATCAGGTTGCAAAGCTTCCAACCAGGGAACAACAGAAAAACAAAGAACCCTTCTGGCATGATAAAGATCAGCCGGCGTCATGGGAGGATTTGAGTAATCTGCTTGTTGAGTGATACTGTTGCAATAGGTTTGGCATGATGGGAATGTTTGGCAGTTATTATTTTCTGTATGGTAATCCTCAGAGGTGGGAGTAGCTTCCTTTGATATCTCCTATTTGATTTATTAGGTAGCAAGTCCACTGTCTGATTGCACTTTTAAAAGAGAATATTTGTAGCTCAGGGCTGAAATGAGGGGTCCTTGATGGTCTCTGAGCTTGTTGTTTTCTTACAGATGTTTCCTTATTCTAACTAGGTAACATCATCAGTGCAAGGTTTTGAGGCCTTTCTGTCGAATGCTGTGTTCTGCAGTGGATAGTGGATGGTTGGACATGTTGAGGCTCTGGTGCCTCTTTGATTCTGGGGCTGAGGTTGAGGAGTTTGGTTTATGTTTGGTTTTCCTTTTTCCAGCATGTTTCTAGGAACTACTCATGATGATGGTGGCCAGCCTCTCCATATACTCAAGAATTTCTTCTCAAAATTATTTTCTTTTCAGTGGGATTACTAAGCAATTTTTCTTTCTTAAAATGAATAATTGACAGGAATAAATGCAGTGGATTTTCTCTATATGCCACTTTAGAAAAGACCTTTTAAAGAGATGGAAATCTTAATTAATATTCATAAACTCTGGCTCATATCAGTTTGAAAAACAAATATCCAAAGGCATCTCATTTTCAGTTCCAAATAGTTGTAAAATTTGAGTCAACTCTCTTAATAAATCCTTAACATTTTAAAAATAGCAACCAGGATCTTTTTTCCCCTCTCTTTCAAAATGCAGTTAAAAATGAATATTCCAGGAATGCCATTGTGAAAGCTTGCTGGTTAAGCCAGTAGAATTATATGCTATTAATTCTTATTGTTTTAAACTGTTGAAATTTAAGCTTATTGTCTTCATTTTCTTCTGTTTTCTTTGAATTATACCTGGACTAAGAATGCAGGATGAAATGCAGTTTTAACTGTAGAACTCACTGGGCGATTTTCAGTCAATCACAATCTCTCAGTCATCTGACTGACTGACTGACTGACTGACTGACTAATAGACAAGTAAAGATTCTTTCTGTTTTATTGTTATCAGGTGTTACAACAAATAAAATTTTCTTACCCTGTTAGACTTATTTTGTTTTGTTGTCCTGCTATGACTGAATCTAAAATAATTTTTAAAGGATTTCTGGATTTCATAACCTCACAAAATTTAAATTTTGATTTGAAAGATTTCTATATATATAGAAAGCAGAGCTGACGAGTATGACAAAAACCAAGGAATTGGTGTAGACTTGTTCCTTGGGACCTCTCCTGATAAGGAGAAGAAAGGAAATTGCCCACATATGATTTGGACAGCTGCTCCTCACAAGGAAATAACATGGCTAGGAGTTTTCTGTGGGTTTCAGCATTGGAATTTGATGGGGTTAGTCACCTTGCTCCAACTGCAATGGAGACTTTTAAAGGACGCTAATCTCACAAATCACACTTTTTAATCCTTTTGAAAATTGTTCAGTAACTACTTTTAAGTTATTGGAAACGTGAACAAATTAAACAAGTTTGAAAGCATCAGACAATAGTCTTCAATCCTGAATGAAAAAAAAATTAAATAAGATTTTGATCTTAGAAAGTTATAACTGGACTAAGGTAACACATAAAATGGGAATATTGAAACTTTTACAATAATATTTTGCAATTACCAGTAATTATAAAGTACAAAGAGCTTCTCATGAGAAAGAAATATTATTTTGATTTTTACAAAGCACAACATAGATAAGCAATTTCATAATTTCTAAAACTAGACACTAAGAAGACTAAATATTTTAGGCAGAGAAAAGATATACAGGCATATAAGATGATGCAAAACATTATGACAATAAAAACACTGAAGGAAATTTTTGAAGAATGGAATCAGAAAGTGGTAGTCACAATATCAACAATGTCAGTAATGATGTCTACTCCTATGGATAGACTATGCCAATTGTAGAAATGAGAGCTGTGAAACAAATTTTATCTGGCTCAGTATGGAGGAGCAGGTGGGAGCCGTCGCCAGGGGGCTTTTGCCCAGGTTCGCCTGGTGCACCAGTTGCGCCCCTACTTGGACCGAGATTCCCTATGCACGGTCACTCATGCGCTCGTTGCCTCCCGTCTTGACTACTGCAATGCTCTCTACCTGGGGCTGCCCTTGAGGACTATACGGAGGCTTCAACTGGTACAGAATGCCACGGTGATGAGAGTGGCCTGATTCTCCCATGTGACACCCCTCCTGCGTGATCTTCATTGGTTGTCAGTTGCCCTCCATATAAGATTCAAGGTGCTGGTATTAACCTATAAAGTCCTGCATGGCTCGGGTCTGGGGTACCTGCAGGAGCACCTTCTACCAGCATTGAGGTCTGATCACCTGGTATGCTCCCACAGGCAGGCCCTCCTGGGGTGCCATCAGCCAGACATTGTCTGTTGGCGGTCCCCCGGGGGAGGGCCTTCTCTGTGGGGCACCCACCCTTTGGAATCAGCTACCTCTAGAGCTGCGTTTGGCCCTGGACCTGCCCTCCTTCCGCCATGATCTCAAGACTTGGCTGTTTGTACAGGCTGGCCTGGACTGAGCGGGGTTGGGAATTTTAATTTAAGGGTATTTTAATTAGATTTTACAATTGATTAGATAATTTGATAATGGTGTATTTATTGTTTATACATTTCTGTGTAAGCCGTCCTGAGTCCCCTCGGAGATGAGGCGGCATATAAATCCAATTAAATAAATAAATAAATAAATAAATAAATAAATAAATAAATAAGATAGAGATGAAAGTAGATTTACAATTGACAGCCCAAGAACTTAGAAAAGGACAAACCAAGAATATAACCTGGATATTTTTTTCCTACAGAATATACAAAAAAACCTTAGAAACCTCCCCCCCAAATTAAAAGAAATAAAATCCTACAATATTTGGATATATTAAAAATCAAGACTTTTAGAAATAAAAGGAAAGAATATAAGGTTGGTTTATTTGATAAAGTTTAAAACAAGATTTGTTGTCACTTCTGGCAACTCTTTATGGACTTTCTGCTAACATCATGACTGAAAATATGATGTTTCACAGAGTTGTTTATAACACTTAAACAAGATGGGATATGGTATGAAGAAATAAATTTAATTTTATAGAGGGTGAGGAGTTACTAAATTTGTTTATACTTGTTGGAATGGGGGTTGAAAGTAACTAAATCTTTTTTTTATTATTATAATTTCTCTTTTTTCTTTTCTATAATCTCTCTTTTTCTTTCCTTGCACTTTGGCTCCTCTGTATTCTCTTTTCTTTCTGTAAATTTAGTTTGTAGTGGATTTTACTATCATAATCAATATTCTTAATGAAGTTTAGGTTGACAATTGATCTCCTGAAATTCTTTTCATTAACTGCATGAGTGCATTAAAATAAAAACACACTGGGGAGTATTAAAATATACACCGAAATAAACTAATCTCAAGAATAAACAATAATGGTTTTCTTTTTTTAAAAATCGCACATGAATCTACTCTGGCATTTCATTTTCTCTAGCACATAAAATAACTATGTTTTAATAGGTCCGTGATGGATTTCTGGTAAATCTGTGTCTTTCTCTCTCTTCCTATTTTCATTTAAAAAGTGTGAAAACATGTTTTCATGCTGAGTTATGGTATCTGAGCCAACAGTGGCATTCAAATTTTGGAGGCAGCCCAGAGGTGGAACCTCTCTGGTCCAATCAGTGTGTTCTGCCCTTGTACTCCCACTGGCAGCAAACTGCAAAGACAGATGAGTCCACTCATAGATAGCCAAAACATTAAAATGATGCTTTACCAAGAGAGCTATAATTGCAATCCTTGTGCATAACCTCAGTGTCCCTGACCTCTGATTCCTTATGCACATAGTTTATATTTTATTTGAGAATATCTTTTTTTAAATATGAAAGCAACATCACTCTTTAACTTTTCAGAGCTGCTATTTCCTAAAAATGTTAATTCATTACAAAGTACATCTTATTTCTTCAAATGCCGGAGTATGATCAGGGTGAAATCACGCTTCTCTTTGATTGGTAGAGCTTCTTCCATTAATGGAAATGAGAGAATTTACTTCCTTCCTTCCCCTCACATCACCCTATGACTTCCAAATATGATCTCAAGAGATCGGTAACTATTACACAAGAGTGGTTTTCTATAAAGAATGTCAACAAAACCATTTATAATTGGAATCACATTACATCAATCATTGAAATTCTAAAAGCTATAAATTGAATCTTGGGATTAAGTGGCAATTAGAAATTTTTAGTAGTCTCTTGACATTCAGCTAATTCTTGAGCAGTAAATAGACTCTAGAGTGTTTAGTTCATGACCACAAAGATATGTACAAAACAGGTTGATTACTAGAATAATCTAGGATTAATAGCAATAGGGATCTATTGTGTTGGTTTGCGTAACAAAGATTCCTCAGGTCATTTCAAATCTTCTTTTTTTCTACAGCTGGCAGCAAGCAGCAAAAGTGCAAATATGTTTTTCCAAAATTTGCTTTGTGAATAATTAACATCCACATTATGATGAGGACACATTACTCCATAGGCTGACATAGGCAGGGTGGAGATTAGGAAACTATGTAAAATAACACCATTCTCTAATAAGAAAGCTATTTTCCTACTTACACTGGATTCTATTTCCAGCAACCCAGATTGTCATATGATTGCATTAAAAAAAATAATTAGGATTCTGGATCCCTTTAAGAATGCCTGCATTAATATAGTTTTGTTGCAGAAACATATTGACTTCATGATAAAATTCAACATAATTTGGCTCTCAGTATTTAGTCTCAGGTTTAATTTAGCTAACCTAAAAAAAAGCTAAGCAGGTTTTGATTTGGCTAGTACTTGGACAGGATACCATCAGTTATTCAGACCAGCAGCCTCCAAACTTTTGAGCATCAGAGACCAATTCCATGGAGAAAGGTTTTTCCATGGACCAAAGGGGATGTGGTTTCGCATGCTGCCTGCATCCTGGGAATGGGGTTTAGCTTGCTTGTGCAGCCTGGTTTCTGGCATGTGCCACTCCCTGGACTGGGGGATTGGGGACCGCTGATTCAGACCAATGGAAAGGTTTAAAAAAACATGCTGGAAAAAGCAACCACACCATTTTATTACAAATATAATTGCCTGGAAGTCACCAGAAATCAAGTTCAATGTGAAAGAGATTTGACTATAGTTTATCCAAGCTAGCAGAATTAGTTTATTGGTTTAATCTCTTCAGCAATGCCCAGGAAACTTTTTCTTTATTAATGTTTTTCAAGCTGGTTTATTAGACACCATTTCCAATTTAGTAGATGACATTTTAAAAACAGCCATAGCTATTTAAAAAGAACTGCAAAGATTCAGGTTTGCATTTGTGGTTTTTTAAAAATCAGAATATGAATAGGCAATCTATGCAAAGCAATCTTTATTCTGAACTAGGAAAGATATATTGGAAAAAATAGTTAAGAATATGCTTGCACAATGGCTAATCCAGGGTGAATTAAATCAACACACACTGAATTAATGAAACTGCCTGCAATATAGTGATAATAGGATTGCTGACTACAAAGACAGGAGACCAGTCAGTCACTCAGTTGCCAGGGGTCTTCTTAATAGACCACTTTACCACTGAAGATTGTCAAAATATTCATGAACTGGCAGAGACATAGTTAACAAGGTCAGCCAATGGGAACTGAATTGGGGGCTGAGATTGGGAAGAAATCTGGGCATGGTTTAGCTCCGTGCTCAGTTTTGAAGAAACAAAACTTATCTGTGCTGTTTAAAGTGAAACTGTTATGTATGCAGGTTTAAAGTCATTGGTTTAGTTTGAACTGTTCTTGTAAAATGTAAGAAATGATTGGTTTAAAAAGTGCAGGAAAACCCTGCACTCTGATTGGCTGTCAACTGCGGCGTGCACACAGGGCGACCGGTATTCAATATTGGCAGGAGACGCTCTCGCAAGTACACCGGACCCAAGTCATGAAGGACTTTGAATGTTAATGCCAACAACTTGAATCTCACCCGGAGGGCAACTGGTAATCAATGCAGCTTGCGCGGGAGGGGTGTAACATGGGAGTATCAGGAAGCTCCCATCACAACCTGCGCAGCTGCATTCTGCACCAGCTGAAACCTCCGGATGGTATGCAAGGGCAGTCCTAAATAGAGTGCGTTGCAATAGTCGAGTCGGGATGTGACAAGTGCATGAGTGATCGTGCGAAGGGCATCTTGGTCCAGATATGGGTGCAACTGGCGAACCAGTCGGACCTGGGCAAAAGCCCCCTGGCCATGGCCCCCACCTGCTCCTCCAAACTGAGCCGTGAGTCCAGGAGGACTCCCAGGTTCCAAGCCCTGTCCACAGGGGGCAACACCTTCCCCCTATGACCAAAGGTGGAATCTGTTGACTGGTCAGAGATGCCTGTACACACAACCACTCAGTCTTGGCCAGGTTGAACTGTAGTCCGTTCCTGCCCATCCAGATCTGTACCGCATCCAGACAACGGGTCATCATGGAGAGGGCATCACTGATTTGGCTTGGGGTGGAGATATACAACTGGGTATCATCAACGTACTGATGATACCTCACCCCAAAGCCACGGATGATCTTGCCCAGTGGCTTCATATAGATGTTGAACAAGAGGGGCGAGAGGACTGACCCCTGAGGGACCCCACAAGTGAGTGCCCTCGGGGTCGACCTCTGCCCCCTGCCAACACTGATTGTGAATGCCCCGAAAGGTAGGAGGAGAACCACTGCAGAACAGTGCCCCCCACTCCCAGCCCCCTGAGGCACCACAATAGGATGCCATGGTCGATGGTATCGAAAGCCGCTGAGAGATCTAAGAGGACCAGGACAGAGGAAAATCCCCTGTCCCATGCCCTCCAGAGATCATCCACCAGTGTGACCAATGCCATCTCCATGCTGAACCCAGGCCGGAAGCCTGATTGATACGGATCTAGATAGTCCGCTTCCTCCAGGAAAAGCAGAAACTGCTGAGCCACCACACTCTCAACAACCTTTGCCAAAAAGCGAAGGTTGGAGACTGGAAGAAAGTTGTTTAAAACGGCTGGGTCCAGAGCAGGCTTCTTCAGGAGGGCTCTCACTACCGCCTCTTTCAAGGTGGCGGGAAAAGAACCCTCCCTCAATGAAGCATTGACCACTGCCCGAGAGCGCAGCGTGGCCTCCTGGAGGCATATACCATCCAGGAAGGACACGGGTCCAATAAACATGTGGTGGAACTCAGTCGTCGCATAATCCTGTCCACTTCATCCTCGGAAACAGGATCAAACTCAGCACAGATGACATCAGCCAGACTCCCTGTACCTCCCTCCTCAGACCACTGCCAGTTAGAGCTCAGCCCCTCCCGGATCCGAGATCTTATCTGACAGATATTGTCCAAACTTATATGTTGTTATGGATATAGAGAAGTTAATGAATGCTGCTGAATCAGTCATCTGTGTATGCTTTCTGGATTTAAACTTCTGCTGCAAAATCTAACAAAAATGCCAGCCACAGTTGGCAATAAAACATGAAGAAATCTGTTCTCTACACAATGATTACTAGATTATTAGTAAGCCCAACTCTACCAAGCAATTGCAATTGCTTAGATCTACCCAGTACACTGGGTGGGTATTCCACATTGAGCCATAAACTGGCACACCATATTTAAATTTATGAGCCATGGTGGCACAGTGGTTAACATGCAGTACTGCAGGCTATTTCTGTTGACTCTTGGCTTTCAGCAGTTCAGGAGTTTGATTCTCACTCACTCAAGCCTTCCATCCTTCCAGGGTCATTAAAATGACTTCCCAGATTGTTGGGGGCAATATGCTGACTCTGTAAACTTCTTAGAGAGGGCTGTAAAGCACCGTGAAGTCGAAGTGCTATTGCTAAGTGCTAAGCTTAACACATTTTGTGAATTTAATCAATGAGGTTAGACTAAAGTTTAGAATTCTTAGCTCTATTGGGCAAAGTAGTTTTTATAGATGTATCTCCTCTTCCCACATTTTAACACACAAACCAGAAATTGAAAAAAAAGTACATTTAGTTTTCTTATAATACATTATTTAGTCTTTAGAGGGTACAACTATATGTACCTCTATCCATCATTTATGGTAACCAGCACTGGTGGGATTCAAAATTCTTTACTACAGTTTCTGTGGGCATGGCTTAGTGAGCGTGGCGTGGCTTGGTGGGTGTGGTGTGGCTTGTGGGTGTGGCAGGGGAAGGTTACAAAATGCAAAATCCCATTCCCTCCCCACCCCACTAACCTGCTTTCCAGCTCTGTTCTCCTGTGCAAGGCAACAAAAGAAGACCCAGCTGATCAGCTGGGACTCGGGAGGCAGAGAATAAATGGGGGCAGGGCCAGTCAGACGTGGTATTTGCCGGTTCTCCAAACTACTCAAAATTTCCGCTACCGGTTCTCCAGAACTGGTCAGAACCTGCTGAATACCACCTCTGGTAACCAGGTTAGAGGCTTCTTTTGGTAGCCTAACTCTTTATAATGGCCTAGTATATACTTCCTCCCATCTTAAAACAAGCACATGGTGTCTGCTTCCAGTTCTGGTTTAACTTCAAAGAATTTTCCCCAGTAGCAGCTGGGGCAACTGATCCAAATGCAGTGCAGATGCTGCAGCAAAAACGATTCCAGTTTGAGGTGCTCCTGTGTATCCCTCTGCTGTTTGGAATGGATAACAGCTATTTCATTCCTTAGTCAACATCTGGAGCTCTGGGTGAGACATTTCTGTAGGTCCTGATTCTGTAACAGTTTTACCAGTTTTAACATGTTGATCAATTGTTATTGATCAAGATAATAATTCTGGGAGTACAGAGTTACCAGATTTGGGCTAGAAAAATCTGTATGGCCATTTCATGGCAACAAAGATTTAGTTCTTTTGTATTTAATATATATGGAAAAATTTTTTTGAAAATGCTGTATCTGGAGCAAATGTCTGTCATTCCTGAATATGCTGGAACTACTTCATTTAGAATGCCTAGCCAAGCTGGGAATTTTGCAATGCTGGGCAGAAACTCAACTGAATACAGAATAGAATAAAGGGATCTTGGAATCTTCTAATCTAACCCCCTGTTCAAGCAGAGGCCCTATACCATTCTGTACAAATGGTACAATGCCTGATTGTGCATTGTCTATTTTAGATATGATTTACTACTACTCTAGTAAATATAGCTCCCAATTTAAATAATACTCTTATTATTGTATGCACTTTGACAAAATGGGCCCCCTGAAGTGCTCTTACAGGAACAAAGAAATCTGCCTGTTCTCTCTCAAAATAAGCTCTTATGAATCTCAGGTTTTTCCAATCCCACTGAATGAATTTCTCACCTATCACTTGCTAAATAGAAAGAAGAGACAATTATATTGCCAGCCACGAGGTTGTTAAAGAATACCTGCTGAAGCCCAATCACACCCTCCCCGCCTTCCATTCAACTCTAGTATACCATCACAAACATAGATTTAATATTCAAGGATTCAAATGCAGACTTTTAAAACCTGAGTTCTTTTGTATGGATAGATGAATCTAGCCATTTGGAAAATAATCATATTTGCTAAGATTGTGAACTTAAAAACAAAACAAAACCTGTACCTATGTTTTGAATAATCATCTGATATCCTACAAGTTAACACATGAAAAAAAAATTGCAGAAAAACTAGCATGGCAATAAATACTGTGAAAAGCATCTTTTTCCTAAATATTTATGCCTCAAAATGTTTGTGTTCAAGGCAGAGAGGCATTTGCGGTTTCCAAATGTGTATAATCTAATTACGCACAATGTTCAGTGCCTCCAATTGTCCAGCACTTCCTACGTGAATGGAAGGCTTATTTCCCCCCTGTGACTTCATGCTGTGAGAGAAGCACAAATGGTAATGGATTTACTGTTAAAAACAGCAAAATAAATAAATAAATAAATAAATAAATAAATAAATAAATAAATAGGAAAAGAAAGGCATTTTCATAGAAGTCAAAAGGGGGAAACTATAAAACTAAGAGGAAAAATTCAATTATGGTTAAGAATGAAAAAAAACCCACTAAAATGATCCCATTTTTACCTCTACACAAATGCTAAGAACCCATTAACTGCTTTTTCATTAATTTAATGAAATACATACTCTCTCCTTTCTGCTTCCTCAATATAAAACCAAGCATACACTTCATCTAGTCTCCCTGGACAGTTAAATCTAATTTGCAAGCTTATGTTGAAACAGAGGGAGAATTTAGATCAAATCCATATGAATTCAGATTGCAGAAATTTGGTAAAAACTATATTTAGGGGTAGCCTTATTAAATGTTTTCAGCAGCATCATAAGCAATTTCCTGAGCAATAAAAGCAATAAAACATTGCAAAGGGATTTTGTCTCCTCTCTTTGATGTAATAAACTTTTATACCATGATGTTTAAATTTTATTTCTTCTTTCAGTAAGGTACACTGTGCTACTCAACAGTAGTGCTTTGTTTTCAGGCATTTGTCAGACATGGTGAGCTTTAAGTTCTCTTTACTTACATCTATGAACAATTGAGCCCAAAATTTCCATGTCTAAGCGAAATAATTATTAAATGAATTTTGCTCCATTTTATGACCCTTCTTGCCACAGCTGTTAAGTTCATCACTGCAGTTGTTAAATTAGTAACACAATTGTTAAGTGAATCTGGCTTCCCCATTGATTTTGCTGGTCAGAAGTTCACAAAAAGTGATCACATGATCCCAGGACCCTGCAACCATCATACATACTTGCCAGTTGTCTGAGTTTTGATCATGTGACCATAGGGATGCTACAACAGTTGTTAAGTGAGAAAAATAGTCATAAGTCACTTATTTCAGTGCTATTTTAACTTTGAATGTTTGTAAATGAATGGTTGTAAGTTGAGACTACCTGTATAGCATAGCCATGCTCTGGCAGCTCCTTTTTGTAAACTATGTCCTCACTACATTACTCCCACTTGAACCATAGCCCATGGATCTGCCTTAAAGGCTAAGGTTACCTTAAATTGTTCTTAATGGTACCCCTGTTATAATTTCCTTCTTTTCCAACACAGATTTCGCCATGGGTATAGTTTGATACATTTCACCAACCCTCCTCCTAATGACAAGTGATCCCTGTGAAATTTGATCATTTGGTATCTGTTAGCCACTTTAGAATGGTGTGAACATGGCCTGTAGTTCTTGTGTATTGTCTCATAGAACTATTTTGCTTTGAACCTCAGCAATCCTTCATACAGGGAGTCCTCGATTTGCAACTGTAATGGAGCTAAGTGACCAGTCATAAGTCAAGGATTACCTGTAATAGGCTGTCACCTTGCATCTTCCAAGTATCCTGAATAAACCCTAGCTCAGAGACATGGATCAACCTAAACAACAGTGACAGAGGATCTGCATAGTAAAGCAGGAGAAATAAAGTTTGCCTCTCCTGTGCTGTTTAACTCTTCCTGTCCCTTTTAATTGTTGTTTGGGTTGCTCTGGACTTTGTGTTAAGTGCTTTTCTGGAATAGTGCTAAACCTGTATTCAAAAAAAGCCCACCTGTCAGCTGATTTCTGAATGCATTCACACATTTGTGCCAAACCAGAGCAGATTTTGACAGGTGTATAGATCTAGCATTTACTATCACTCTATCTCCACCCCACAGCAATAGCAATAGAACTCTTCATAGGCTTTACAGCACTCTCTAAGTGGTTTGCAGAGTTAGCATATTGCTTCAAATGATCTGGGTCCTCTTTTTACTTTGTTAACAAGAATGGGTGGTATATATTGGAGGCAGATTAAAGGCAAGAAAGAAAAGAATTCTTAGTCTGGTTTGAATGTTTCTCAGAGATTATCTACAAGAGTCCTATCATTTGGATAGCATTCACTTACAGGATCTGAGAATGTGTGCAGAGACCTTGGCTGAATTATTTATGAACTCAGCCTTTGCTTTCACTGCTCATTGAAGCCGGGATTTCTACCTGGGCCAGGAAGCTGTAAATACATTGTCCAGAGAAGGAGTAGTTCTAGCCTCTTTAAGAGAAACTTAACCATTTGTAAGATAGCTAGTGAGGATGTGGGCATTAATAACAATGAGCCAAATTGCTAACATGCTGTTCTTGGTAATTGGGAAAGCAATGCTAAGTTAACTCTAGTCTCTACTCAATTAAATAAATAAACTAGATTTATTTCAACCAACTTTTATATATTGCCAAATGGCAGATTATAGTACTGATGTCTTGTTCTTGAAATTAATTTTTGAACCCAAAACTCATAAACCTCTCTCAATAGTACTGATATCTTATAGATATGTTTTCTGAAGAAAATAATGTCTGTCTCCTTTGTATTTCTGCTTTGAAAATCATGGAATTCTTTTAAATCTTGCAGCTGTTTAATATTTTCAATACCCGAGAGAGGTCATCTGGAGATTTGACCTCACCTTGGTGTAGAGATGACAACAGAGGAGGTAGTGACTATTCCTACCCATTGCTTTGCTTTGGAAATGGACAGATATGGGTGATTAATTGAGGCTTAATCCAGATAAAAGACAAGTAAGGCTAGTCAGTTATGTATTTATTTCTATGGAATCTCACTCCCTTAAAGGGTTGGATGTATAATCTAGGGGCACTTATTGATTCAACACTGTCATTAAAGGCTTTAATAAGCTTGAGGTTTAACTGCAGTCTTATCTGGATGAAGTTGGCTTGGGCGATGACATCATTACCCTATACTTGGATCCTTCAATTTAGACAATAGAACATACTGACTTTATAGATAATACAGACTTTCCCCAATAGGCCAGAATAAGGCCATTCATTGTGTGTGTTTGTGTAATGCTATCTGCTAATTCCAAAGGAAGTTTGCAAAACACTTCTTCCCATATCCTCCAGTTCCTATTCAGAGGTCTCAACTCAAGAACTCATGTCAAACAAAGTGCTCCCAATCACAACATAGCACCACTAATGCTTCAGCTATTCGACGGGTAGGTAGTAACAGATAATAGACACTGCTGATGCATGATGGCACTTTCTAGTATCATATTTTCCATAGATCATAGAGTTATGTAAAATTGGGCCTCTTTGCTCATAGAGCAACGTGCTGATCATGGGACACATCTTCAAGGCAGGGTGGAGAAGTGAGGAGTTATGCTGCCACATCTCCAGTCAAAAGCCATAACATGCACCATGTGTGGCTAAGTTTGCATGAAAATCTTTTCTGGAAGAGCACAAAAAAAATGAAGGCCACCTCCAACACAGTACTTAGAAGCAGCATATGCCTTTTTCTTCTGAAGCCCCACAGAAGGGCATTCATTGAAATCTTGATCAGAGCAAAGTTCCCCTTTAAGGCTTTGTACAGGAATAATCTCTAGGGCACATAGGGTGAAACATTGGAATGGAAACAAATAAAGCAGTTTGCCCAAAACAGGTAGAGCTAATGAACCATTTCTTTTCTTTCTGCCTAGGAACCCAGCAGTTATCTTGCTACAAATACACACAAGAATTTCCATTCCTTGATGGAAGGGAAGGGCTTTTGCAAGCAGATATGAGAATGTCTAACAGCATAAGTCTGGCCTGAGTAATGATTAGTGAAGCAAGTTTTATAGCTCTGTAAAAAAAAGAGATTTATTTAAGGAAATAAATGAGAGGTAAAGCTTGACCCCTAATAACCATAGCCTACCAGGAGGAGAGTCAAAGAGCAAATATTCCATTCATGAGTCCCTGGAAAGAAGGCAGAAGGAATTACCTGACACCAGCAATCTCTTAGAGTAGTAGCAGATAGAATCACAGATGAAGAGGGGCACTGTCCCTTATGAATGTAGGCTGGGCGATGCTAAGGAATGAGTTCCATTTGAATCATACTTCCACTCAATCCAGTTCAGGGTCTCTCCACACTGAATGGAGACATTCACTTTCACACAGAGGTCAGCTCTCTGTGGGTGAAAATCAGATGACCCACCCAACCCATTGCTGCATTGGTCACTCCATTTTTACCCCACAAGGAGAATAGTCTGGAAACATGCATCCAGAGGTGGGATGCACTTTTGTTAAGAGGTTTGCTGGTCATGAGCACGCATGGAACTGCAATGCAGCTTCAAAGAGGCAGCTAATTGACTCAGGCAGCTTCGGTGAATACAGCAGGGCAACACGGAACTCACCAGGGCAGCCTGGGCGGGGAAAAGTTAGTTATTTAGGGAAAGCATAACACAAGGGTGGGTGGGCGTGTCCAGCCACAGATCACAGCAAGGGGTTCAGCCGAACCTCGTTGACCATCCAGCAGCCCATCACTGCATGCATCCAACTTAGCCATCCCAACCCAATAGGCATGTCAAAGTTTTCAACTTTCAATTTCCAAACATTTAGGGATGCTCAAAAGGTGTGACATGCCTTGGGGGTTGTAAAGATATTTTGGTTACTTCAATATAATTTAGATGCACTTGGTCAGTAACTACATAAATATAACTTTTTAAACATTTTGTTTGTTTCCATACAAAGTTCCATTGCAATTCCCAAAGGGGGATAAAGTCACCACCACAATCTTTCCCTCCTACCTCACAAATATGAATGGAGAGGAGGGAGATCAGGTGGCATCACTTCCTGTTCTCATTTACCCATTTATGAACTCCTGCTGTGTAATATCCTGGAAAACTGGGTAACAGTGAATGTAGCATTGTTGTATTTCTTTCTATTTAAGCTGCAGGTGTGGTGGGAAATAAAGATGGAAAACAAATCACTGGCCTACAAGCAACCCCCCACCAATACAGACATACACACACACACACACACACACACACACACACACAAATTAGGTAATGTATCCAGCAGAAAGGATATCAGGGCCACTTACTATGTTTGATTTTTCAGGAACTTTGGGTGCAGGGAAGGATCTTTCCCTATTTGAGAATATGTTCAAAAATAATATCTTCTCTACTGTCAAAGAAATATACACTTAGAAGAATTCTTCCACTATGTGAATAATAATTTAAAAAACCCCTCCAATATAATTAACAGTTCAGTCTGTAAATTTAGGAAAGTCTAGCAGAAGAAGGTGAATACTGCAAACACTTTAAGCAGGTTTGTTAAAGCCACCAGCTACCCTAGATGTTCCTTTATTTATAGCAGTGGAAGGCTTCTTGGAGAAGGGAAATGACAAAATTGTAATACAAACTCTGCCATTTTTGAATTTACATTGTGATGTTACTCATAAGGAGTAACGTAAGAGGCTCAGCTGCATTGTAAAATCATAATGGATATTTCAGCTTGTTGCAAACATCCCTAACCATAGATTGTGTGTTTCTAATGGAATTATATGCTCAAGATTAACAGATTAACAGAGTTGGAAAGGACCTTGTAGGTCATCTAGTCCAACCCCCGGTCAAGCAGGAGACCCTGCACCATTTCTGATACATGGCAGTCCAGTCTCTTCTTGAAAGTTTTCAGTGATGAAGCTCCCACAACTTCTGATGATGGGGTAGTAGTAGAATTTGTCCACAGAAGAGGCAGGCCCAGTTACAACTGACTTTTTCATGTAGCTTGACCATAGGGCAATGACTATATTTTAATCCAACTGTTCTTTACATTAAACCATGACTCCTTAATTATAAGGAAAGTTCAAGAAACATGGCAGAGAATGATACCTCCCCACCCAAAAAAAGTTTCTCAATTCAATATTGCTGTAATTTGGCAGCAAAATAGCTAAATTGTGGTGGCATCAATTTGCACATTTTTGGAAACAGAGATATGATGAATCATGAAAATGGGGTCACTTTGCTCCTCAGGCCTATTGTTCTCATTTCTATCCTGGCCTTTTGGGATTGTGCAGCTGGAAATGGGATGTTGTGGGTTGCCATGATTTCTTTTCAGGTATAAGAAATCAAATAATGATATAGAACAGTACACAATAGTACACAACATTGGCTTTTTAAAAATATTTCATTTAAATGTTCTATACTATTTTAATGTAGCTGTTTTAAGGCATCAGTTAAATATTATGAAAAAAAAGAATGTTTTAAATTCTTGGTGTAACTGTATTTTCTTTACTGAATGATATTGACTTCATTGAGAATAAGACACATGTTATAGACCTAAATGTCTTTGGCCACTGGGTGCCACTGTTCTTCCTTGCCAATCATTCTCTTACACTAGTAAAAGAACATCAGGAACATGGAAGGATCCAGGGCCAAGAATCATGCAGAAGCTGGTTCATGTGGAACTGTCATTTTGATTTATGTCTAAAGTTGTTAGCACAATGGTACATTTAGTGTTTTTCTCCAGTATTTGTTCAGTATTTATCCAGTATCACTGTGTTATACAAATACAACATCAGAGTAACATCTGAATTCCTCAGCATACAAAGCAGTGAAGTCTGATATGATTTTTCCTAAACTCAGGGCAGCTGCCTTACTACAATAATACCTTCTGTAAGAAAGTTAGCACCCACCTAGAAGAATGAAATATTCTAGGAAATATTAAAAAGGCAGAATATTTTTTTTAATTCATATTTATATGCCACCCCTCTCTGGAGACTCAGGGCGGCTTACAATTTTTGAAGCACAACCCAATGGGCTCAGCAATAGTCTTCATTCCATTGTATATGCCTGCTTATTACTAGCGGCATTCTTACAAAATCAGCTTATTGCTCCCAACAATCTTGGGTCCTCAATTTACCTACCCCGAGAGGATTGAAGACTGAGTCAACCTTGAGCCTGGTGGGATTCGAGCCTGCACTAATTGCAGACAACTGGAACTAAATGCTAGGCGTTTAACAGCCTGCACCACCAAGGCTCTTTAATATTATACCTCCCTCAACGAGAAAAGGAGAAACATGTTCTTGGAAAGTAGCCCCCATCTTTTTTAATAGACAAAAGGCTGGGCCAGCTTATCGACAAAACAAAAGACCTTCACCCTCAGGACATAATAGGATTAGCTCTCTACCTATCTCACCCCATGGCACCTGGGAAGATTGCATCACACAGCAAAGTTCAACCAAGCCTGGGAGTCAAGACAGCCTACAAAGTTACCCCTGTATGAGTTTGACAAGCAGTCAGAAAACATGCCCTTGCCACAGGAACAGGAAGCAAGTTCAAAGTCCAAGAGAGGGTATAAATCTCTCTCTTTCAAAAAAAAAATCAGGTATAAAATACTCACAAGTACAAATAATCATAATAACCTTACTGAAATGTATTCAACAAAACTTTCACCAGTGATATTGTGAAACTATCTTTTAAAAGCTAATGCTGAATCTTAATTTCTACTTCAACTTTACTATAGAGAGCTTGTTTCTCTCTCAGACCAAGTCTAAGTCTTTCAGTTGTGTAATGCTATGTATCTTCTCTCTCTCTCTCTCTCTCTGTCTCTCTCTCTCTCTCTTCCTCCCTCCCTCCCTCCCCTCCCTCCCTCTCTCCCTTCCCACTTGGAACTGAATTCAGATGGACATTTCTTCCAACACTTCCAAACATTAATGCTTATACTTAGTGGTTTAGTTTTGTTTTTATCTTCTAGTATCCCTGGTGGGCGTGGCAGGGGAAGGATACTGTAAAATCTCCAGTCAGAGGGGATATTTTCTGGTTCTCTGAACTACTCAAAATTTTTGCTACCGGTTCTCCAGAACTGGTCAGAACCTGCTGAATACCACCTCTGTACCATGGTGAATAAACTTTTGCTTTGTTTTGTTTGCACATCCCACAAAACCAAAAATAAACCACATTATAGTTTAATACAATAAGTAAGCCAAATATATCTGACTGGACTTGTGCTTAATTGTGCAGAAATGTAACATAATTTTTACCTCACAATTTTATTAAACCTAAATCCAATCTAATACTTGTTTCCCTTAGGAATGTTTTTCTATCTATGTTTCATAACTCTCAAATTCCATTCCAGTGCCAGTGATGGGATTTTACTGGTTTGGTCTGGTTTGAGTGAACTGATAGTAAAAAATGCCACAGTTCAGCTGAACTGGTAGTAAAAAAAACAGCTACTGGTTCAGCTGAAGCGGTATTTCTTTCTTTCTTTTTCCTCCTGACGATCAGCTGTTCCGACGATCAGCTGTGCTGGATCCCCCTCACTGTCTTACTGCTTTACCCAGGAGGCTTCCCTGAGGCCCAGGAGGTCAAAAATGGAGTGCGAGTGGGTAGGGAAGCCATGTCCACCCAGTCACATGGCCATGCCTGCCTAGCCACTCCCACCTAGCCGCACCCACAGAACCGGTAGTAAAAATATTTGCATCCCACCCCTGTCCAGTGCCATTGTGAATCGCTCTGTAACTGAGATGGTCTCTAAATACTGCATCTAAAACATGCTTTTACAAACATGAGACATGCTACAGTACCAGGGTAATACATTTGCAGGCAACCTTTGTAGCTCTGCATGGAATTTTTCCAGAGTACTATTTGTGACAGTATTTCATATTGTAAGCCTTTCATGCTGAGGAGTGGTTCCTGTAATAAGGTGTGATGAGCCTCCCACTAATCACATGATGCTATAACGAGGGCTTGCAATGATGAGCAATTTGATGAGTATATTCCAAGGCCATATCAGAAATGGCAACATATCACTGCTCTGTGACTGAAGGGACAATCTGTGCTCTCGTTCTGCTTCCCAGTCCCTCACTTCCCCTCCTAGCAGCATGCCTGAATGATTAGGAAAAGAATTTATTGTGCAGCATTAGATATTTGGTTGCCCATGTAAGTTTGCCCACAGGGACTGCTGGATGTATTTTAATGTATTCATTGATATTTTTAACTGGGTATGTCCTCCTTTTAAAATACCATTGCATTGTTAATGCAAAACATAGTAAACATAGTAAAATATTCACAAATATATGTGCAGAAAGAGTACAAGACAAGCAGAATGCTCGTGATTTCTATGGAGAACATAAGCAGGTGTTTCTTTTCTTTCCCTCCCTCCCTCCCCCCCTCCCTCCCTCCCCCCTCTCTTTTTCTCTCTTTAACACATAAACATGATAAAAAACTGAGAAGTGGGATGAAATGTTCTTTCATTGACTGGTTTGATAGGATAGCAAATAAGCACCGATTGGCTGACAATTCTCTGTGCCCTGCCTTAGTAGAGAAACGAAGCAATGATTGGCTGATGCTTTTCTACAAGATCAAGACTTGCAGATATATAAACATGGATTCAAGGCATCTTAATGCTTGAAGAGATCTACAGGTATGCACAACAATTCAGATCAGTCAGTGCATTTTAAGCCATTCTTAACTGGATCATGAAATAAACCAAAAAAACTAATAATCGGAAAGAATCTTTACTTCAATTCCCAACCAAGAAATGCAGAAATATACTTATTGTAGTGTAAAAAGGCAATACCTTTATTAAACTCTTGAACACACCCTAGCTTTCAAGATGAGAAAGTAACAATACTAAAAACATTTATTGTATTTAATTATTTTATGTTTTCATATTTGTTCCTAAAGGGTTAAATTAATGGCAGAATGGCAGACAATGTTTCTAGAATCTACACTAATAAACAGATGGTGGCACTTATGTGGATGAAAAATTATGCCCTCATCATTGATGATGTCACAGAGAATCTTATGTACATGTCACAGACACAGTCACCTCATCAATCATGTTTCATAAAACAAACACAAGAATATGATCATGCCTTGCACCACAGATAAGTAAGAACTGTGTATTCATTATATGACAAGAATAATCCTTCAAAGGTGTAGAGAATGGGGTAATGATTTTCCATAAATTATTTAAAAACAGTGGTGTAGTAGTGAAGGTACCAGTCTAGAAACTGGGAGACTGTGAGTTTCAGTCCCACTTTAGGCATGAAAATTGGCAGTATAAATCTGGCCCAGTTACTTTCTCTTGGTCCAACCTATTTCACAGGGTTGTTGTAAGGAAACTAGGAAGATGTATTAGGTATTTTTGCCACCTTATTTATAAAAAATAATATAGGCAGGATAAAAATAAATATAAATAAATACACAGTCATCTATCTAGCAATCAACAATATATCTAACAATTATCAAGCCATAAGAAATGACTCTTGCACAAGTTTTCAGCATTCAGAAATTCAGATAATCTGATTAGGCACTTCACTGCCTTTTGTGCAGCATGAGATGTTGCTCCCACAACTTCATACATTAATCATTCTTTTCGGGCAGCTTGTGAGAGAAAAACATGTTTGTGCTGGCTTTATTGTTTGGTGCTTCCCTGTAACCGAAAACTTTAAAAATGTACGTGGGTGACTGGCTCTGAAAAGAGACATTTGTCAGGCATGCAGAGTGTTAACGAATTATAACATTTCAAGCTGGAGCCACAGGGCCACTTGGCTTTGCCTCACAAGCATTTTGGTGTCACTCAAATTGCTCATGTGATAGCATTCGACATGAAAGGAGACAATAGGCATTGTGGAATGCACATATTATAAAATGAAAGAGACACAGTGTGGGCAAACAAAGGCTGCTTCCTGGAACACTGTGTCACAAGATTCCCAGGGCTATAGCCTTCTTGTCTCGGTCACATGGCAGGTGCATGGAACTCAGTGTACAGCTCTCTGTAGGGGATGTGCCTCATCAGACTAATTCCTTGGTTCAACCTGGATGGTTCTTGCCAGACTGGGACTGATAGACATCAGAGCTCAGCTGAAAAGTTCAATTGTGTAGTTCTTCCCTGTTTATAAACCAGTAGGGAGTGGGCTCACTAGAAGAGCTCATCCCAAGGCAAGGTATGCAAAACACCAAAATATATAGACACACCAGGATGTTTTCTCATGCCTAGTGCGCACCCTACAAAGGTAAAAGGACTGCCAGAAGAGATATACTTGGGAGGCAGAATCAGCACATAGCATGGAAGGAAGAAAGGAGCTGAATGTTTATGCACATACGTATATAAGAAGGCAATGGTGTTTTCTTTTTAGTTTTGCTTATATGAAGCTCAGGAAAAAGGCGATATGATGCATGTATAAAAGGAAGACAGCCTGCATATGGAAAATTAGACACACCCTATTTTAAAAAGTACATAGTAAAATTCCCTCTTCTTTGTACCAATTAAAGGGATGATGGAGCTCTATCCTCTTTTGCAATCAGCCCTGTCTCTCTTGTCTTTTTAGGTCTTCTCTGTTTGTGGATGCAGAAAAAATGTTTGAATTCCTCACCTGGAATAAGTAGTTTGATCGTGGGTTTCTCTTTTCACATTTGAGCTTTTGAGTACTACATTTTTATATTAGAGCTATTTCTTTAAAGTTGGCTAAATGTGAAGAAAAAAAATCGAGTTATTGTTTTCTTTCAAACATTGTGACATTATTAACCTTTAAATATATTCCTTTTCATCCCCTTCACAGAAAGAAGGAGAGCATAATTTTTACTTTCCTTTCTGCCAGATCTCCAATGAGTTGCGCACAGAAAGACAAGATGTATTTAACCTTTTGTTATGTATGCAGGTTTGAACGTCATTGGTTAAGTTTGAACTGTTCTTGTAAAATGTCAGAAATGATTGGTTTAAAAAGTGCGGGAAAACCCTGCACTCTGATTGGCTGGCAACTGCGGCTGCTGGCTATAAGTAGCAGCCGCAGCCCAGCCAGATCGGGTCTGTTATGAGCTGTAGTCACTAATAAACTCTTCACTGAAGCACTCCGCATCTGACTCTTCATGCAAATCTAACACCTTTCTTTTCAGCTGCTTGAATCTATGACTGTGCTTTGCTACATAGTGGGAGTAATCAATGCAATTTAAGATTTTGGAATATCAAGAATGTTAAGTTTGCATGAAGAGTCAGACGCGAGGAGTTCCAACAAAGACTTTATTAGTGACTACAGCTCGAATGGACCCGTCCTGGCTTGGCTACAACTGCTTCTTATAGCCTGCAGCCGTAGCTGCCAGCCAATGGGAGTGCAGGGTTTCTTCCTGCACTATTTAAACCAATACCATTTGACATTTTACAAGAACAGTTCAAATAAACCAATAACATTTAAACCTACATACATAACACCCCTCCCCACTAGGTTCAGTCCATACCAAACCCCAACCTATCTAATGTATTCCTTTAAATAGGTGGGGCTCTTATGTACGTTGAGACCTTCGTGGTTCAGAAGTTTTAACGTTCTCACCCAGTGAGAGGGAAATGTGTCTACTGACATTTCCCTGTTAGGACTTCCTGTGAAAGAAGATCCTGTTAGACTGTTAGAATCTGGTCTCTCCTCCCAACCCATCTCCAACCCAATGTCAGCACCCAAGTCAGGTAGTGATGTGCAATCTTCCACTTCAGGTGGTGGATCTTGGCATTGTGACAGGGTTCGATGGTTCCTGTCAACGCTCGTTACACATGGGGTTGATTCCTGTTTGCTGATTTTCCTCCTGTTCCCCCTTCCCCTAGAAGAAACATCAGGTGAGGGACCTAGAGGAGACAGGGGCGATGTTCTTGAGGGACCCTGGATCTAAGTTGGTCAATGTGCCTGCTCCAGAGGAGGCCATCCTCTGTTTGTACCCTGTAAGAACGAGGGCCCGTGATGTGAGTTATTTCAGCAGGAATCCACAAAGGGTCACCTATAAGGTTCCTAGCATAGACAGAATCTCCCACACTAAAAGAACGAACTTTGGAAGTGGAATCCAGTGGTGCGTTGGGTGCGTAAGTGGGATGAAGGCGGTCAAGGGAAGACCTAAGTTTCCTGCCCATCAACAACTCTGCTGGGGACAAGTTAGTTGATGGGCTAGGAGTGATGTGTTGAACACTAAGAAGCTTTTCCAGCTTCTCAGTGATGTCCCCAGGACCCAGCTGCTGAAGCTTCTCTTTGGTAAAGCGTACCATGCGTTCAGCCCGGCCGTTGGCGAAGGCTGCCCAGGGGCAGTGAGGGCATGTCTGATGCCCTGTTGAGCTAGAAAGGATTAAAAAATGTTAGATGTGAATTGAGGGCCATTGTCAGAGACAAGGACATCTGGTAACCCATGGGTTACAAACAATTTTCTGAGCTGCTTGATAACAGCCTCAGTAGTAGTGGATGTCATTGGAATTACCTCTAGCCATTTGGAGTATGCATCTACTATCACTAGAAAAGTGTGCCCTCTTGTAGGGCCTGCAAAATCAATGTGGATTCTAGACCATGGGCCCCTAGGACATTCCCATTCCTGTGTGGGGGCGTGAGGTGGGGCAGGTCTGACTACCTGGCAATTGGGACAAGAGGCTACCCAGTTTTCAACCATTTTGTCAATACCTGGCCACCATACATAACTCCTGGCCAAACCTTTCATCCTTACAATCCCAGGATGACCCTCATGTAACATTTCCAAAACCTCCCTTTGCAGTTTTGCAGGACTAACCACCCTGTTACCCCACATCCCCACATCCTCTTAATACAGATAATTCAGTTTGCCTGGACTTAAAAGGTTGGGCAAGGTGAGGTAGATCTTGAAGAGGCCAACCTTTCTTAATCCAGCCCATAACAGGTGCCAACACAGCATCTTTGGTAGTTTCTTTGGCAATCTCAGCAGCATGGACTGGAAGCTTAGCAACGGTCTCCAGGAAAAAGGTGTGAGTTTCAAGTTCAAAGTCCTCCTTGTGGCAAGGTAGTGGGCAACGACTCAGTGCATCAGCATGTCCAATGTCCCTGCCAGGCCTGTGAATCAGTTTGTAGGAATAGGCTGAAAGAAATTCAGTCCACCTCAGCATTCTTGGTGACAGGATATTAGGTGTAGGTTTGTCTCCTGCCACAATGCCTAGTAAAGGTTTGTGATCTGTAACAATGGTGAATGACCTGCCATACAGATATTCATGAAATTTCTTAACAGCTGCAACAACTGCTAAAGCCTCCTTGTCCAATTGGCTATAATTCCTCTCTGCTTTGGACAGCGTGTGAGAATAAAATGCAATTGGGGCTTCCGTCCATTGGGAAGCCTGTGACTCAAACCCCCACTCCAAAAGGGGATGCATCACAAGTCAGAACAACAGGTAAATTCTCAGAGAATTGTATCAACACAGCATCAGACGTGATTAGTCTCTTAATACTGTTAAATGCTGACTGTTCCTTCCGCCCCCAGATCCAAACAGCATTCTTATCAAGTAGGCGATGTAAGGGCTCAGCAATAGATGCTTTGTGAGGTAGAAACATGTGGTAAAAGTTAATAAGTCCAAGGAAGGCTTGCAAATCTGCCTTGCATCGAGGTTTAGGGGCTTCATTGATTGCTTTAACCTTGGCATCAGTAGGATGGATGCCATGCTTGTCAATCATATACCCCAGGAACTCAACTCTGTCTGTTTTGAGTGTACATTTGTCTTCCTTGACTTTTAAACCCGCTTTTCTGAATCTGGTAAGGACTTCTCTGAGTCTTTCTTGAAGCTGAGTGTCATTTTCAGCAGAGATTAATACATCATCAAAATAAGGTACTACCCTGGCAGTCCTTGCAACATTCTTTCCATAAGGCTCTGAAAAATGCCAGGTGCCACGCTTACTCCAAATTGTAGTCTTTTACATTTGAAGGCACCTCTATGGGTCACAATTGTTTGTGCCTCTGCAGTGGCATCATCAACTGTTAATTGTTGATATGCCTGAGCCAAATCCAGTTTAGCAAATACTGTACCCCTGCCAAGGGAATGGAGCAGATGATGCACAACTGGTACAGGATATGCGCTCTGTTGCAGCGCATGGTTAAGTGTCCCCTTGTAGTCACCACAGATTCTCACTGACCCATCAGACTTGACTGGTGTGACTATGGGTGTTTCCCATCTGGAGTGGTCAGTAGGCTCTAAAACCCCTTGAGCAATGAGTTTATCTAATTGTGCATCAATTTTTTCCTTTAAAGCAAATGGGACCCTCCTGGGCTTTAAACGAATTGGGGCACTTTGGGGTCTAGGCTGAAAGCAATAGGGGTCCCCATATACTTGCCCAGTCCTTCGCTGAAGACCTCTGGAAACTCAGACTTCAAGGACTCTTCCCAGTCAGAACTGCTCACGTGATGGATGCCAGTCACCTCGATGCCAAGTGGCTTGAACCACTCAAGTCCCAGCAAACTTGGGCGATCCTTGTCCACGATGGTCAGGGGCAAACGCTTGGTGTGGCCTTTAAACTGCACGTTGAAATCTCTCGCTCCAACTACTGGAATCTTGTTCCCTTGGTAGTCTTTGAGAGTCAGTGCTTGCTTCTGGAAATGCTTTTTCTGAATTTTGGGAAAAGTCTGTGGATAGTGTCCCATGACACCATAGATAAATAAGAGCCTGAGTCCACTTCCATTTGGCAAGGCCTTCCTTCAATAAACACCTTCACATGTACTTTTCTGCTTTTTAAGGGTGAAGAATGACCAATAGTGATTGTTTGGTGAGTTTCATTCTTGCCATTTGCTTCTAAATTTCGCCCCATTTTTCAAGGAAATTGTTGGGCTTAAAGTCTCTATCAGGAATTTCTTCCTAGCTGGTGGAGTTCTGGATGATTTGCAGACTCTGGCTATGTGACCCCGTTTCTCACAACGTAGGCAAATGGAGTCAAAGAACTTGCAATCAGTGGGGTGGCCCCCACAGCCTCTGCAATAGAACCCTTGCCTGTTCTTCCCAGAGTCTTTTCTTTTCTTCTCCATTCTGAGTTTAAAATCCCTCCTCTGCCTCACTGCCATCAGAATCAGAGTCTATTTGTTCGCAATGAGTAGATGTGGATTTATCCCCATCAGAATGGCTTGAGGCCTGGCTTGAGGCCTTGTTAATCTTTTTCATGGCCGCTGCTGAGGACTTGGTGGCTTCCGCTGAAACAGCTTCTTCAATGGCCTCTTTAAACGTGATCTTAGGTTTCATTAATAGTTTGCTTTGTAAGACCTTATCTTTAAGGCCTAAAACAAACCGATCACGATGGCCTCTTCTAAGTTGGTAAAGTCACAAGCACCCCAATGTCCTTAAACTTGCCACGAAGTCATTAACATTCTCGCTATCCCTTGATCCCGACGGTAAAATTCGTGTCTCTTAATGAGGCACGATACTTGTGGGGCGTAATGGGCTCTCAAAAGTTTTTCTAAATCGGGCCATTCCATTACCTTCAGCTCTGCTGCTCCGCCAACGCCTCGCCATTTTGAAGACTGCGGACCGCAGTGCGGAGAAAGACCGCCTCTTCCGTCTCTCGGGGATGCCGGCGAGATCGTTCCCCTCCAGGAACATGTGGAAACGATCCGCATCGATTCCCAGTCTTCCGTCGCCGGATCGAACGGTGCTGGGGGGGTGTTCAGCGCAGTCATCTCGCTCCGTTGCTTGTTCGTCGCGTCGTCTTCTCTTCAGGAAATCCACCTTCGTCACAGTGTTAAGGTTGCATGAGAGTCAGAGCGAGAGTTCCAACAAAGACTTTATTAGTGACTAAGCTCGAATGGACCCGTCCTGGCTGGCTACGGCTGCTTCTATAGCCTGCAGCCGTAGCTGCCAGCCAATGGGAGTGCAGGGTTTCTTCCGCACTATTTAAACCAATACCATTTGACATTTTACAAGAACAGTTCAAATAAACCAATAACATTTAAACCTACATACATAACAAAGAATAACATGTATTAAAGGATTTGAATACATTCAGTGTTACAGTATTATTGTTTACATGTTGTTTTGATTGGAGCTGCCCAGAGTTGGTTATAAGATGACTATATAAATATTTTAAATAAATAAAATAAATAAAAACTATACATAATGTTGATAATTTTGATCTATAGCCACATTTCTGTCCCACAACCAGTTACATAGGATTATGGGACAGCACAGTTAATAATGTGTATAACTTGAAGCAATGGGAAAACTTTAGATTTTTTTAGCTAATAAGAAATGCATATCTAAAATATTTCTGGCAGTTAGGTTGTTTGGTTATTTCAACATAAATGTTGTTCAGTTTATAAAAGGTCCTTAAGATAAGCATTTCTAAGACTATTAAATCACTAGTTGTAATTTTAATCTTTTCTTACTTTTTCCATTTTAAAACCTTTACCCTTGCTTTTATGTTTTTATGTAAAACTTGACATCTCAAAGTCTGGAAATGAATACATGGATGAATGAGTCTCTAAATTGGCAGATTTTCCTGTGCATTAAATCTTCTCAGCTGCCTGGCCAGTCTCAGTTGTAGATGATTGCAATCTTCTCAGCTGAGATATGATTAACTGTCACTGGTTTGGTGAGCTTTCATTTATGCAGCCCTTGAATTTGGAACAGGCCATCCTGTTCATAGAATGAGACAAGGAACCATTCAGACCAGGGGTAGGATTCTACTGGTTCTGACCGGTTGGATGAACTGGATGTTAAATTTGCATCTGGTTTGCCAAACCAGTATTGAACTGACTGGCTGGCCCATCCTCCCTCCCACATGGCCCATTTTGATAC
>CM019149.1:247915825-247972320 GCA_009733165.1 Naja naja | reverse complement strand
TTAACAGGTGGTTATTCCTGCAAAACTACAAAAAGAGGTTTTGGAAATGTTACATGAGGGTCATCCTGGTATTGTAAGGATGAAGGATTGGCCAGGAGTTATGTATGGTGGCCAGGTATTGACAAAATGGTTGAAAACTGGGTTGCATCTTGTCCCAACTGTCAGATAGTCAGGCCTACCCCACCTCTTCCCCAAACAGGAATGGGAATGTCATAGGGGCCCATGGTCTAGGATTCACATTGATTTTGCTGGCCCTACCAGAGGGCACACACACCTTTCTTATTAGTAGATGCATATTCCAAATGGCTAGAGGTAATCCCTAAGGCATCCACCACAACTGATGCTGTCATCAAGCAGCTCAAACTTTTTGTAACCCACGGTTACCTGATGTTCTTGTCTCTGACAATGGCCCTCAATTTACATCCAACCTTTTGAATCCTATTTAGCACAACAGGGTATTAGACATGCCCTCACTGCCCCTGGGCACCCTTCGCTAACGGCCGGGCTGAATGCATGGTACGCTTTTACCAAGGAGAAACTTCAGCAACTGGGTCCTGGGGATGAGAAAGTTGAAAACTCTTAGTGTTCAGCACATCACTCCAACCCATCTAATAACTTATCCCCAGCAGAGTTGTTGATGGGTAGAAACTTAGATCTTCCCTTTCATCCCACTTACGCACCAACGCACCACTATATTCCACTCCCAAAGTTCAAGACATTCAGTGTGGGTGATTCTGTTTATGCTAAGAACCTTATGGGTGAGCCTTCATGGATTCCTGAGATAACTCAAATCACAGGCCCTCGCTTCTTACAGGGTGCAAACAGAGGATGGAGTCCTCTGGGAGCAGGCACATTGATCAATTTAGATCCAGGTTTTCTCAGGAACATCGCACTTGTTCCTCTCTAGTTCCCTCACCTGATGTCAATTCTAGGGGAAGGGGAGGAGCAGGATAATCAGCAAGCAAGAATCCATCCCATGTGTTTGAGCCATTATGACAGGAACCATTCCAAAACCTGTCACAATGCAAAATCCATCCTTAGAAGTGGAAGATTGCACATCACTACCTGACTTGGGTGCTGACATTGGGCTGGAGATGGGTTGGGAGGAGAGACCAGATTCTCAATCAAACAGGGTCTTCTTTCACAGGAAGTCCCAGTAGGGAAATGTCAGCAGACACATTTCCTCTCACTGGATAAGAATGTTAAACTTCTGAACCATGAAGTTCCACTGCACACGAAGAGCCTCACCCAAAGAATACAGATAGGTTGGGGTTTGGTATGGACTGAACCTAGTGGGGAGGGTGTTATGTATGTAGGTTTGAATGTCATTGGTTTAGTTTGAATTGTTCTTGTAAAATGTCAAATTGGTTTGAAAAGTGCGGAAACCCTGCACTCTGATTGGCTGGCACAAGCTGCTGGCTATAAGTAGCAGCCGTAGCCCAGCCAAGACAGGTCCATTCGAGCTGTAGTCACTAATAAACTCTTCACTGAAGCTCTTCGCATCTGACTCTTCATGCAAACTTAACAACTTTGACAAACAGAGAGACTACCCTTAAATAGAATGAGACAGTCACCTCTGGTAGATTGGAGTTATCATGAGAATTGTTAAGCCATTACTTTGTTATCATTTTCAGGGAGAATAATAATGGCTTATTATTAGGTGATTGAGCAACGGTTCAGTTATTTCAGGTAGCAAAATGTCTTTATTCATGGATACAGAATTTCCATTACTTAAGGACAAAAACAAACTTTGTGTACGATATCGAGGCCACAATTGGAAAGTATCTAGGGCTAGACCCTTTTCTATTGGATTGGTTGATTATGTGCCAGCAAGTTGTTGTCAACTTGTAGGGACACATAGATAGACTTTTTTCCATGATAATCTCTCCCTAACCTGTTTTATCGGGTCTTCCAATGCCACTGAATTGAGTCTTGCTGCTCATCTTCCTCTTCTCTTTCCTTCCACCTTTCCCAGCATTAGAGTCTTCTCCACAAAGCTAGGTCATTGCATAATGTAACTGGTTTGAAGAGGTATAATTCTATACCATATTTCCTACCTGATCACAGTCAATATGTGATATAATTCCACCTCATATAATTCCTGAATTCATAAGATAAAATTTTACCTCTTTATATTCAGATAAACTCTGATAGAAGCTCAGAAATTTTAAGAGATGAAATGAATGCTTCAACCTTCTGCAAGACTTCATTTTGTCTCTTGTACACCTATCAGAATTCAAATGCAATCTAGAAAAAGAAGAAGAAATCAAATGCAGCCCCATTTTTGGACCCAAAGATTCTAGGGACCCTGGATGTACAGAAGCAAATTGAACCCTTTCTGGACAGGTTAGATAAATTATTTTTTGTTTTAACATTTAAAATTGGGCTAGGTGAAATATTTCTGAGCTATAAGCAGTATTACTGAGGTAATGAGTTGCCCATTGTCCAGATCAGCAGGTTTGGAAAACTAGTTTGAATACATTTTAAAGAAACTTTAAGGCTTGGGAACATTTCTAGAAAGTAATTTTTCTCCTTGTAATCTTGATAAAAATTTGCCCTTTACCTTTGACTTTCTTCCAAGAACAATGCAGACAATGCCTGGACCTCACGCATGAAAACAACAAACATTTGCTATAGTAAGGTACAACCAAAATGTTAAGTTAATCCTAAGAGACTGACAAAGGACTGGTTCCTACATGAGTTCTACAAACACCAAAAAGAGTCTCAGCAATTTAAGAACTAATGGAGACTTCTTTTACCTCATGCTCTCCAGATATTTCAGAATTCACTTGCATCACAGGTATGATAAATGAGAACATAGCAGGGCATGATTGGGTATCAATTTAAGATTTGGTCTGCTGTTTCTTATTGATACAGATATCACCATTAACTGGGTTCAGTAGTGGGATTCAAAAATTTTTACTACCAGTTCTGTGGGCATGGATTGGTGGGCGTGGCTTGGTGGGCATGGCAGGGGAAGGATACTGTAAAATCTCCATTCCCTCCCCACTCCTGGGGGAAGATTACTGCAAAATCCCATTCCCACCCCACCCCACTAACCTCCTTTTCAGCTCCGTTCTCCTATGCAGGGCAAAAAAAGAAGACCCAGCCAATCAGCTGGGACTTGGGAGGCAGAGAATAGATGGGGGCGGGGCCAGTCAGAGGTGGCATTTGCCGGTTCTCCAAACTACTCAAAATTTCTGCTACCAATTCTCCAGAACTGGTCAGAACCTGCTGAATACCACCTCTGACTGGGTTATCATCTAATGTTAGGCCACTCACAAGCTTAAATAACCATAACATCTGCTTATAAAAGCACAAGTTGAAACTCACAGAGACTGACATCATACAGCATGCTGATTGAAAAACAAATAAGCCTTGCATTTGAGTGCAATCTTCTATGAATGTATCATTACCATCACATCTACATGCAATGCCTGGCTGCTCTGAAGAGAAGATCAGTTGCTTGAAGCAGAAAGGAGAGCAGGGAATTTCCTCTGTAGCCATGGCCATCCCATGACAGATGGAAAATTGCTCATAAAATTGAGCCTGCTACCTGTTCCTGAGGCCTTTATACTGCCAGCTGGTTTCCACTAACAGGAAAACTTTCTTAAAATTTAAACAAAGATTTCTAAGCTAAAGCTGTTCTTTCAAAAGCTGTTTGAAATTGTTTTGTTTTCTGTGAAATCAGTGTAGAGTTTTTTTGGTTGTTTTTTGCTGGGGCTTAGGGACAGCTTTTCAAATATAACTCCTTAATATTGCTTCCTCCAGAAGTAAAATACTGAGTTCCTTCTTCCACATTATCCTAGATTTTTTGTGTGATAATGGGCTGTGATGATATCTGTATTGGAGGCTTCTGACCTGCAATAGGTTAAGTAACTTGATTGCAGGGGATTTTTTTTTGCTGTGAGGGGGTTAATAAAATATTTATTTTAGTGACCTGCAGTTTGGAATGAAAACCTGTACGCAACTTCCTACCAGAAAATAATTATTTACCCCCAAAAGTGTGTAAGGTAGCTCCCTGCCACAAGAAGCTTAAAATAACATTTAAAAAAACTTCTATTACACTTTGCAGGCTAAGTTTATTTTAAGCTTGAGGTATTCTAAGCAAATGTATTTTTTTCTAAGCAATTTGTCACCATAAATAACAGAGGTGCAAAAAAAAGTGCAGTAACTTAACTATGGCGTGTGAATTTGCTTACTGTTCCCAGCACTTATGAAACAGGCACTTCTCTGTTTCTCAACTCACTGTTGCAAAATTGAGGTTGCTTTTCATACTCTTATGATTAGGTTTCACAACTAACCTTACATGTATATTATTTGTAGAAATAGAAACAGCCATGCAGACAAACATTTTTCTCCTGTAACTGTTGTTAACCTGGATGATCAATGTGACCTTAAAAATTAAGTAGCAGTGCTCTGGTTTACTCACAAATATTCCCTTTCTTTTTATTTAAAGAATTCAAGGTCTACTTTCCCCATATGGTTTTCCTGTAGATTTCTGGACTGCCATAAGTTGATGCTGGCTGGAATTTCTGAGAAAAGCAGTCTTGAGACATAGGAGGCTTCCTACTTATTATATGTTTGGAAAACTGTTATTGAATTCTAAAATGACTCCAAAATATATTATTTCAGGATGTGTAGGTTTTCAAAATTTCAATCAAGAGTTGATCTATAAATTTAGTTTGAATAGCTGAACCCCCTTTGAGCATTAAACTGCCCTAGAAAGCACCAGAATCTCATCAAATTTCTAACTGCTTTTGAATCTCTATGAAGGCATATGATGAGACACAATTTATTCAGTGCCTGAATCAATTCAAAGAATTAATTTATGGAAGTAATTCAACTGAATCTCCTTCAAACTGAATTATCCGTTCAAACTTTTGAGCATCCAATTCCATATTCTGAAATTCTAGTCCAGCCTCATCTGTTATATGCTGAGTATAAGTGTTATGTATGCAGGTTTAAAGTCATTGGTTTAGTTTGAACTGTTCTTGTAAAATGTAAGAAATGATTGGTTTAAAAGTGCGGGAAAACCCTGCACTCTGATTGGCTGGCAACTGCGGCTGCTGGCTATAAGTAGCAGCCGCAGCCCAGCCAAAGTGGGTTCGTTCTGAGCTGTAGTCACTAATAAACAAAAAGCTTGAAGCACTCCGCGTCTGTCTCTTCATGCAAACTTAACACTGGTGACGAAGGTGGGATCTGAAGAAGAAGGCAACGAGAACAGAAGAAGAGAGAGATGGCTGCGCTGAACACCCCCAGCCCGTTCGATCCGACGGCAGAAGACTGGGAGATGTATGCAGATCGTTTCAAATGTATCTGGAAGGAAGCGATCTTGCCGACATTTCAAGAAGCGGAAGAGGGCAGTCTTTCTCATGCACTGGTCCGGCAGTTTTCAAGATGGCGAAGGCATTGGCGGAGCTGCAGATGTGAAGGTAATGGAATGGCCTGACTTAGAAAAGTTGTTAAGAGCCCATTACGCCCACAAGTATCGTGCCTCATTAAGAGACACGAGTTTTACCGTCGGGATCAAGGGGAAAGTGAAAATGTAAACGACTTTGTGGCAAGTTTAAGAGACATTGGGGTGCATGGGAATTTAACAATTTAGAAGAGGCCATGCGCGATCAATTTGTTCTGGGCCTTAAAGACAAGGTGCTTCAGAGCAAGTTATTACCAAGACCTAAGATCACGCTGAAGGAAGCAATAGAAGAGGCCTCTTCAGCAGAAGCTACCAAGTCCTCAGCAGCAGCCATGAAGAAAATTAACAAGGCCACAAGCCATCCTGATGTGGAAAAGTCCACAACAACTCATTGTGAGCAAATAGATTCTGAGTCAGACTGTAGTGAGGTGGAGGAAGGAATTTTAGACTCAGAATGGAGCGGAAAAAGAAAGACCTGGGAAGAAAGAGGCAAGATTTCTACTGCAGAGGTTGTGGGGAAGCCACCCCGCACTGAATGCAAGTTCCTAGATACCATCTGCCTCCATTGTGAAAAAGAGGACACCTAGCAAGAGTCTGCAAATCATCCAGAACTCCACCCAACAGAAGGAAGTTTCCTGACAAAGAATTCAAGCCCAACAACCTCAGTGAGAAAATGGGGCACAGCACAGAAGCAAAGGGAAGAATGAAACTCATCAGACAGTAACTATTGGTCATTCTTCTTCTATCAATAACAGAAGAGTGCATGTCAAGGTGCTAATTGAAGGAAGGCCTTGCCAAATGGAAGTGGACTCAGGCTCATATTTATCTGTGGTGTCATGGGACACTATTCACAGACTACTCCCAAACATTCAGAAGAAGCATTTCAAGAAGCAAGCACTGACTCTTAAAGACTACCAAGGGAACAAGATTCCAGTAGTTGGAACAAGAGAATTCAACGCTTGCCCCTGACCATCATGGACAAGGATCGCCCAAGCTTGCTGGGACTTGAGTGGTTCAATCCACTAGGCATCGAGGTGACTGGCATCAATCACGTGAGCAACACTGAATGGGAGGAGGCCTTGAAGTCTGAGTTTCCAGAGGTCTTCAGCGAAGGATTGGGCAAGTATATGGGGACCCCTATCACTTTCAATCTAGATCCCAAGGTGCCCCCAATTCGCTTAAAGCCCAGAAGGGTCCCATTTGCTTTAAAGGAAAAATTGATGCACAATTAGATAAACTAATAGCTCAAGGAATTTTAGAGCCCACTGACCACTCCAGATGGGAGACACCCATAGTCACACCAGTCAAGACTGATGGGTCAGTGAGAATCTGTGGAGACTATAAGGGGACATTGAACCATGCGCTTCAACAGAGCGCATATCCAGTTCCAGTGGTGCATCATTTACTACATTCACTTGGCAGGGGTACAGTCTTTGCCAAATTGGATCTGGCCCAGGCATATCAACAATTAACAGTTGATGATGCCACTGCAGAGGCCCAAACCATTGTGACTCATAGAGGTGCTTTCAAATGTAAAAGGTTACAGTTTGGAGTAAGCGTGGCACCAGGCATCTTCCAAAGCCTTATGGAAAGGATGCTCCAAGGACTGCCAGGGGTAGTACCTTACTTTGATGATGTGTTAATCTCTGCTGAAAATGACACTCAGTTACAAGAGAGACTCAGAGAAGTCCTTACCAGATTCAAAAAGCGGGGTTAAAAGTCAAGGAAGAAAAATGCACTCTTAGAACTGACAAGGTTGAGTTCTTGGGCTACATGATTGACAAGCATGGTATCCACCCCACAGATGCCAAGGTTCAGGCAATCAAAGAAGCCCCTAGACCAAAATGTAAAACAGATTTGCAAGCCTTCCTTGGACTCATTAACTTTTATCACATGTTCCTACCTCAGAAGGCAACCATTGCAGAACCACTGCACAGATTATTAGACAAAAAGTCTGCGTGGGTCTGGGGCAGAAAAGAACAATCTGCATTTAACAATATTAAAAGACTAATCACGTCTGATGCTGTACTGATACAGTTCTCTGAGAATTTGCCTGTTGTACTGACTTGTGATGCATCTCCCTTTGGAGTGGGGGGGGTTTGAGCCACAGGCTTCCCAGCGGGAGAGAAGCCCCTATTGCATTTTACTCTCGCACCTTGACTAAAGCAGAGAGGAACTACAGCCAACTGGACAAGGAAGCCTTGGCAATTGTTGCAGCTGTCAAGAAATTTACCATTGTCACAGATCACAAACCTCTGTTAGGCATTGTGGCAGGAGATAAACCTATGCCCACTATCCTGTCACCAAGAATGCTGAGGTGGACTGAATTTCTTGCTGCTTATTCATACAAACTCATCCACAGGCCTGGTAAAGACATTGGGCATGCAGATGCTTTGAGTCGCTGCCCACTTCCTTCACACATTGAGGACTTTGCTCCTGAGACTCACACCTTTTTCCTAGAAACTGTTGCCAAGCTTCCAGTACACGCTGCTGAAATTGCCAGAGAGACTGCCAAAGACACTTTATTGGCTCCTGTTATAGGCTGGATTAAGAAAGGTTGGCCTCTTCAAGATCTACCTCAACTTGCCCAACCTTTTAAATCCAGGCAAACTGAATTATCTGTATTAAGAGGATGTATTTTGTGGGGTAACAGGCTGGTTATTCCTGCAAAACTGCAAAAAGAGGTTTTGGAAATGTTACATGAGGTCATCCAGGTATTGTCAGAATGAAGGGATTGGCCAGGAGTTATGTATGGTGGCCAGGTATTGACAAAATGGTTGAAAACTGGGTTGCATCTTGTCCCAACTGTCAGGTAGTCAGGCCTGCCCCACCTCTCCCCCACACAGGAATGGGAATGTCCTAGGGGCCCATGGTCCAGGATTCACATTGATTTTGCTGGCCCTACCAGAGGGCACACTTTCCTTATTATAGTTGATGCATATTCCAAATGGCTAGAGGTTATCCCTATGGCATCCACCACACTGAAGCTGTCATCAAACAGCTTAAAAGCTTTTGTAACTCACGGGTTACCTGATGTGCTTGTTTCTGACAATGGCCCTCAATTTACATCCAACCTTTTTGAATCATATCTAGCACAACAGGGTATCAGACATGCCCTCACAGCCCCTGGGCATCCTTCGGCTAACGGCCGGGCTGAACGTATGGTACGATTTACCAAGGAAAAACTCCAACAATTGGGTCCAGGGGATATCACTGAGAGAGTTGAAAAACTTCTCAGTGTCCAGCATATCACTCCTAACCCATCAACTAACTTATTCCCAGCAGAGTTGTTGATGGGTAGGAAACTCAGGTCTCCCCTTGACCGCCTTCATCCCACTTACGCACCCAACGCACCACTAGATTCCAATAGCAAAGTTCTCACATTCACTGTGGGTGATTCTGTTTATGCTAAGAACCTTATGGGTGAACCTTTATGGATTCCTCTGAGATAACCCAAATCACAGGCCCTCGATCTTACAGGGTACAAACAGAGGATGGTGTCCTCTGGAGCAGGCACATTGATCAGTTAAGATCCAGATTACCTCAGGAACATTGCAATTGTTCCTCTCTAGTTCCCATACCTAATACCTCTTCTAGGGGAAGGGAGGATCATGAGTGTAATGAACAAGCAAGAATCAACCCCATGTGTAACGAGCTAACACGACAGGAACCATCCCAAAACCTGTCACAATACCAACAACCATTTTCACAAATGGAAGATTGCACATCATTACCTGATTTAGGTGCTGACATTGGGTTGGAGATGGATTGGGAGGAGAGACCAGGTTGTAGTAACCAAACAGGTTCTACCATTACTACAAGTCCTAGTAAGGAAATGTCAGCAGACACATTTCCTCCTCACAAGGTGAGAACCTTAAAACATCTGAACACATAGGTCTCAACGCACGTAAGAGCCCCACCTATTTAAAAGAATACATTAGATAGGCTGGGGTTTGAGTATGGACTGAACCTAGTGGGGAGGGGTGTTATGTATGCAGGTTTAAAGTCATTGGTTTAGTTTGAACTGTTCTTGTAAAATGTAAGAAATGATTGGTTTAAAAAGTGCGGGAAAACCCTGCACTCTGATTGGCTGTCAACTGCGGCTGCTGGCTATAAGTAGCAGCCACAGCCCAGCCAAAGTGGGTTCCTTCTGAGCTGTAGTCACTAATAAACAAAAAGCTTGAAGCACTCCGCATCTGTCTCTTCATGCAAACTTAACAATAAGAACATTAATTTTCATGCAAGAACATTCAATTGCATGTATTCCAAATTGTACCATAATCTCCAGAAAAAGAAGACAATGCCAAGGGTAAAACGTGTTTAGCATTGGAGTGGATAGTAATGAGAAATTCACATCACACTTTAAGTAAGTACTAGATGGCACCACTCAAATCATCTTGTTAATCTTAAGAACTTTACAAAACACATTAAAATGTGATTGCAGCACAGTGGATTTTTTTAAAATAACAACATGGTCTTCCCAGACACTATCATCACTCTCATAATTTATTGCAAATGCCTTTGTTAAAATGGAGTGCTTCATCTATTAACATTCCTAGGTTGAGCCAAAGATAGCCCTAATGCCTGTTTTTTTAAAAGATATCCAATAAAAGAAAGTTTTGCACAGAATTTCCCCTCTGTGTGTTGTCATTTCTCAACTGGACACAAATTATGCTGCTTTCATTCTCTATGCTAAGATTTAATTCCTTAGCATCTGGCAGGCACATGGAATTTGGTAGCTTTTTAGGTTTAAATATTGCATTATAAAATCATCTACTTTAGCTTTGGATTATTTTCATGAAATAGCAACAAAATTCTTTTTTTCTCCAGTTTCTAACTATTGGAAAATTAAAATGTATTTATTAATATACTGGTAAATATATCATATTATATTGCATTGTGCATCTGACAGAGCTCATGGTGCACATTTAGAGCATAGTAATGCATTGCCTGTTTGCTGTATTTATTTAAAACTATTTATTTACATATTCAATTTTTTATAGCTGCCCATCTCAGTCAATGACTTTTTCACTCTTAGCAAGTTTTTGTTACTTGCTTTTAAGAATGTTACATGAAATGTGAACATTCAGACCTTAGTATGTACAGGAAAGGTTTCAGTGATGAATGGATACCAAGTTCTTTATTTATTCTTTTTATCAAGGGCATAGAGTCTCTTTTCATGTAACAATTTCCAGAGGGGAAACCTGTTATTCATCAGAGCAGAAATAGCCATTGTGAAGTAAGTGAAAGAGTGTCTTGTGGGGCTGAAATTAACCTGTTAGTAATTTGGGGAGAGTGCCATATTTTTTCACAGATATGTGCCCAGGTATTTTTGGACAAAGAACTTGTGGTTTCTTCTTTTTCCTGTAACCATAATGAATCTCTTGGCAGAATTTCAAAGGCAGGACAACAGAGAGAAACTCATTCTTTTGGGGGGAACTAAAACAAAAGATTAGGGTTTGTCATTGTTAAGGATAAGGTTCTCTGGGGTAAAAAACAACAACAACAGTTTCCTCAGGAAATCCATTTTCAAGGCATTTCAATCCTGTTCTGAATAAGGAAGGTAACTTCCATCATCTTAATGGAATTTCTCTGCCTATTAATCAATAGTTCTCTATCCACCTTTTGTTGGATTTAAACTAAATCAATCTTCAATCAAAACTAGAGTATTTATTTCCTCCCCACCACCTCTCCTTTAAATTTTTATCCCTATTATTAACCCTGTGAGGTACTCCAGACAAGAAACACAACCAGAAGCCCTAGTTGTAACTTTATTGTAAGATTACATTTACAGATTCTTGCAAGATTGAAAAGATCTCCCTGCCCCTCTCTTTTTACTCTGTAGGAAACTAGTGTCCCTTCTGAAATGTTTCCCACATCATCTTCCTTCTAACCACTCAGTGAGCTAAGATACTTTTTGCACACTGATTTTCCTGACTATGGTTCTCCCTCCTGTCTCCCAAGGTGATTCCCATTATTTCACCTGGATTGGTAAGTTTTTTTCTCTCATTCTTACAGTTCAATTGCTGTTGTTATTGTCAGATATCCATATATGTGGCATACCTTTTAGAACATTTTGTATGATTATAACTTCTGAATTTTGTATGACTTTAGGATTGGACTTTGGAACTAACTGTTTTAGTTAGGACCCAAGATTGTTGGGGGCAATAAGCTGACTTTGTAAAAATGCCGCTGAGTAATAAGCAGGCATATACAATGGAAGGAAGGCTATTGCTGAGCGCATTGGATTGTATCCCAAAAATTGTAAGCCACCCTGAGCCTCCAGAGAAGGGCAGGATATAAATATGAATAAAAAAACAGTTTTACTTGAATATCAAAAATTGAATAAATGAGCGGCATGGTGGCTTAGTGGTGAAGATCCTCACCTCCCACTTGAAAGGCTGAGAATTCAATCCTAGATAGTGGCAGATGTTTCTCTCCTAGGGCACAGAGAAAAAAAATTACTGTGAACTCCACAGGGAATCAGGGAGGGCATCCAGCCAGTAAGCACTTAGTCACTATAACTCTTGCCTGAATTAAGAGATTATAGAATCATATAAAAGTTATTAAAATTAAATAAATGTCATAATTCTCTCAAAAGCAAAAGCAAGCCCCCTTTTCCCCTTATATCTTATTTTCACATAATCTAGAATGATTCGGACTACCAATTACCAGAGTAGAAAGACTTGCTAAATTTTGTACATCCAAAAAAATCCATGCAAAGAGCTTCTTGATAGCAACTCCATACATTTCTCTCTACCTATATGGTCACATTAATATAAAGCAACTGTAGCAATACAATCTCCACATACTTCATTGAGAGTTTAATATCCACTGTTGCTTCTAATGCAGCCTCCAAACAAAATAGGCCCTTTGGGATGGGTTTAATGTTTTGGACTGAATGTACATGCTAAGCTGGGAGATGTTTAAAAGTAACATGCATCATGCTTCATATTTCAAAATGTGATTCATCAGCTCTGCTTGCTCATGTTGCTGAATGATACTCAGGTTGTATGCCCCCAAATTCTACCCTCACAACTTCATTGGATTCAGAAGAGTCCAAGCTGGGAAATATTGCTTTTGATACACCTGACAAATGCCAGGAATTGCTGGGAGGCAGTGCTGTAAACAGACAAGAGGAAAGTTAGTCTCAGGAAAAACCAAGCAGACATCTGAGACTGATGAAGCTGGTGAATGTGCAAAGCAGCTGGCAGCATCAGGCAAAGAAGAGACAGCTCCAGGATCTTCTTCCAGCCCTAGAGCACATTATAGAACACCAAGCAGTGCAAAGCTTCTTGCCCATCAAATTTGATTGCTTAAACCTGCAATAGGTACTGTTACTATTCAAGAGCAACTCTCCATTGGAAACACCATTCTGTTTGCCAGATCTTTGTGCATTTGTCCCCTGAACTCATTGCCTAGGAAAGGGACTAGGAAATTTGGAACCCAAATTGGCTGACAACCTACATTTGGGCTCTTTGAATTGTGATCCAATTATCCTTGTGCTTTCCCTAGTTGGATTCTTACTTTGGGGACCTTTGTAGGCATGTTCCCTAGGAAATGGTGGTACTTGAACACACAGCTTGTTTGTTTTTGCTTGTAATTGCACCGACCTGAAGTAAAGTCTTGCAAATAAATTCTTTTATGTGCGAACAGGGTAACTGATGTGTCTCTTCAATTCCCTTTGATATATCCATACCGTCCAATGGGAAGGGTTCACAATCACAATGGGATGGAAACCACATCACTCATGTACTTTTGTTTTTTTTAATCTTGGTACTGTATCCCTATTTTAGATTATTCCATTACAGCTTTCATCTGTTTCCCATCATTCATTGATGGAAGACTGTTTCAGGGGAATCAAAAAGGAGGTTTCAAGGAATATAAAAAGAGGGCATGAGGTCCACATATGGTTTTGGGCACACGTTACCTATTCATAACCTTAGATTATAGCAATCTGAAACATGTTGTGTGAGTTGGTTTTCCATTAAGAACAATGCAAAAGAGCAATATAAACCCCTCCGTTGTATCACTGAGATCCTGAGTGATCCTCATATTTGGTTCTGCCTCTCCATCTTCTCTCCATATTTATGGAACGAACAAATCATGTCTAAAGCTAATCTTAAACTATTAACCAAGACTTACTATGGGTTTTCGTGCTTCTTGTGAATTCTTCCGCATCTTGTAAATGCCAAGTTAGCCACTGTTCCTCATTAGTCCATTAACTTGTGGCAGCCATTCCAAGCAAACTTTATAATAAATGGAATGACCATCTACTAGATAAACTAAGTTCTTTGTTTGAATGTGCTGTAATATTTGCATTCAATGTATTTATCTAGAAATGATTGAGAGGCTTTTTTTGGCATCAGATTGGATCCTATTGGCATTAATTTTCTTAAAATTACATTACTGTTTACAAAGCGTTACTTTATACCTTTCATTTCATTCTGATATTTGTTTATCTCTTGCCATTGAGACTATTTTTTATGTGTGAACCTCCTATTTTTTATGTAATAAAAATCTGTTTTGCTGGTTCTTCTCAGGCACTGTTTATTTTGTAAGGACAAAGGGGCATTGAACAAACGCTGGCACACAGGAGCGAATAATGTTGAACTACAGCTTATGAAACTCCTGGTCTCAGACTTACAACACAAAAATTAGGCAATTTTCTTTGATTCTACCTTTCCCAACTCTTGCATTGGTAATGTGCCCCCTCATGAAATCTTCTGAAGAACTTGAAAACTTACCATTTCTTGTCATTTTGCTTGAGTTCAATAAAGATATTATCCAGGCTGGGGGTTTTCTGCTGACAGATCAGCATGGCTATCATTTTTTTAACATCTTCAATTGTTATATATAATGGGAAAAACTATATGTTTTTCTTATCTCACAATCAAGTGTATATTTTGACTATGTTAAAAATATGGAGAATTCCTAGATACTTCTTGAGTTTGGTTTGTAATGTTTAGCACTATTAGATACAGTTAATACAGCACCTATCTTATATCTGCTTTAAAGAACACACTTATAAAATGTAATAGCAAAACAATATTGTTGATAGTGCCTTACTGAGTTTCCTTTCTCTATTTTGACACCATAAAAATATTTTGAATTTCAGTTCCAACAATCTAGGATCAAAAATATTTCATGTCTCTAACCAATCTTCTTATACACTTCATTAAAGGTGTGAATAATTTCTGTAATATTTGTGTCTTGGATGTTTGATTTAATGTACTGACAGTTATCATTTGACAGGATTTATAAATTTTGCAATGGAAGCACACAAACAAAGTGTAATCAAACATGTGCATGAAATAAAGGCTGCTCAGGATAACAGGTTGGATGACTTTGGACAAGATACCCATCTTAGTTGTGGGAAAAATAGTAGGAGAAGATGTGTGGGACATATTTGCTACCTTGGGTTGTTTGTTTGATTCATATTTCTAGATAATTCCATTGATTGCCCCATGTTTCTCATGTTTATTTATATCCCACTTTTATTATTTTTTTATAAACTTGTCAAGGCAGCAAACATATCTTTTTCTTCACAAATAGGAAGATTTCACTAAATCTTACCTGAAATGCAGCAGGTTAATAGAATCTGCTAAAACAGGGGTGTCAAATTTGTGGCCCAAGGGGTGTGCTGGTCACACTAATGCCCAGTTTAACGAAGAGAGAAAAAGTCACAATACATCATGTAACGATGCTGTGATGATGCGAATTTGACACCCCTGTGCTAGTGGTATCAGGATTTTTGGGGAGGTTAGTTTGCTAGAGGAAGTAGAGATCCCAGGTACTTTTTTGAACTCATTTGAAAGGAAGACAGTGCCTATAATTCTATAAAGTACAAATGAGGAACCTGTGGTCTTTCAGTTATATATCATTTTAACATGTATCATTTTAATTTCAGTTAATTTGGTTAATGCTGGGGGATAGTGGAGCCCTCCAATGTAGAATTTAGCAACATTTGAAAGACTTCAGATTCCCTACTCCTATGCTGTATACATTTAGGATTCAACAGGAAATATTTCTTAGAATAAGAAATTCTAAATGGACTTCGGAAGCCACAAAGCCAGAGGTGGTATTCAGTAGGTTCTGATCAGTTCTGGAGACTTGATAGTGGAAATTTTGAGTATTTTGGAGAACCGGCAAATACCACCTCTGATTGGAGATTTTACAGTATTCTTCCCCTGCCACCAAGCCACACCCACAGAACCAGTAGTAAAAAAAAATTAAATCCCACCACTGCACAAAGCCCATATTAACTGATATGTTGCATAATAGGAAGAGGAAATAGCTAAAATCAACAATTTGCTTAGCACACTAAGAAAACTGCCACTTCAAATAATCACCAGTCTTGCTTTGAAAAAGGATAGTCAATCTTTCTGTCTTTAAACAGGCACCGCTAACAAAAGCTTCTTGTTCTGACCCAGGCTTCGTCAAACTTAATACAACAAAAACTGGATTTTAAAGTAAAACTTTTTTTAATGCAATGCTGGGAATTACTTGCATTCCCAATCAAAACTCATTATACACAGTTCCTTCAGATAAGAGCACACTTTTCAGTGCTGTAGAATGCTGCCAAGAAATAGAAGTCCAATAAAGGCTAACAATAACCAATGCAAAAACCTAGAAAAAAACTGACCAGGGTACAGAGCTTCACAAAGGACTCTGAGATTACTGAACTGCTTTGCTTCCTGCAAAGCTCTTCATCATTGAGAACTGACTTTTATCCCTTATGGGAGGGGCAATCACCTCCCAGCCTTACTCCTGAGTCACCCCTTCTGCTTCAGCTGCTCTCGCCTTCTAGCAACTCTGCGCACATGCGCACTGGGAACAGCCTCCCCTGGGTCCTCTGCTTCACTGCTGCCAGACTCCAAAAGCTCCAAAGGCTCTCTCAGATGGTCCCCACTCTCAGATGGTCCTCGCCCCATCCCTGCATCGGATGCAGGACCCTTGTCCAAGTCCTCGCCAGATTCTCTGACTGGTTCCCTTTCGTCCTCACTGTCCAATACCTCTGCCATCCACACCGGCTACTGGTGAACCACAACACTTCTGTCACACATTACTTGACTCTGGATAATACAGTCAGAATCTTGGCCTCTCTCATAAATCTGTTTTGAAAAATATCAAGCCACCCATGCAGCTTGTATTTATCTAATCAAACACCATTCAAGCCTATGATCCTGCTGAGATTTAACAGGGAGACTGTAATCTCTGTGTACCTCATCTCAGATGAAAACTACCAAATTCAGTTGGCCTTTTTCCAGGTAAGTCTGTTTCACACTGCAGCCTTAGGCATGTGAGAGCAATCTGAAAAGCTTTTGGTAAATTTCTGGATATGCTATTCAGCTCTTCTATTCTTCAGGCAGTCACTGCGCATGTCCCGATGATGGCATCCCACGGTGTGTGAGCGCTAGGGGTGGTGGGTTTTTTGGTCATGAGGGGGATGGGGGCTTTTCCACTCTGCCTGACCCCTTGGGTTTTTACCTGAGCGGTCTGTGTGCTCAATGCTGGCTGGCGTGGACGGGGCTGACCGAAGGTGAGGAGTTGGTGGGCTTCTTCGGTCGGCGCCCAGGCAGCTGTTGTCGGTGATGGAAATGGCAGCGGCGGCGGCGGTAGCAGCTCCAGCGGTGATGCCAGTGTTGGTGAGGGTGAGAGTGACAGCAGTGACGATGGAGGCGGCGAAGGTCACCGTGTGGCGCTGGCTGGCAGCGGCTCGGGCTGGAGGGCCATTGGAGGCCTGGTGGGGGCTGGAGGATGCAGCAACAATGAGGGAGATGCCCCCGCGGAAGGCCTGATTTCCATGGCTCTTGGCCTGAAGCTGTTTTGTCCTAGGTGTCAGTTGCTGCAGCTGGCTGGGGTGTTGGAGGCCCCGTCCCTTGGGATGCCACTGACATGGACTTGTAGCCGGTGGCTGGGCTGAGTTCTGGCCCGCTGCCAGGCTTCCCAGCTGCTGTCTGCTGTGGTCCCACCTGCTTGCTGCTGGCTGTCTGCTGCCTGTGTTTGCTGCCAGTTTTGATCCTGCCTGCTTGCGCTTTTTCTGCTGTTTGCCTCTGAGCACGCATTGCGACATCAAGAGAAGCCGCTGGAGATCCTTTTCCATCTTGGACCCTTTTCTCTTCTCCTCCCTCTATATATTGGTTCTGGTTGGGGTTGTGCCCTTTGTGGTGGGAGGACAAATGGTTCACTCAGCCTGCTGTGGTGAGAGGGCAGCAGTGACTGATTCACCAACCCCTCCTGCTCTGGCTTTGAAATTTGCCACCGCGGTGAGAGGGCGGTGGTTGGACTGTGGTTTGATTCTGGTCCCCCCTCGACTAATGGTGAGAGAGCTGTCGGGGGGAAATGGGATTTTGCTGGTGTTGGCACCTGAACTTGACTTTTACCATCTGAATCTTACCATCTGACTGAACTTTGTGTGTCTCCATTCCCCCTGTGAACTGTTTTGGAACTTTACATTATGGTGTGGCCTTACACACCGGTGGAGTTACGGGCCCTCAGGACTGTCCCCTTGTCCCTGAAGTGGCCCATTGGGTTATCAAGAGCCTACCTTGATGACGGATCTTGGGATCCCGAGAGGTGGCACGGCGCAACCAAGGGGCTAAATTGTAAAAGGGCATGTAAGGGGAGGCTTTTAATTTTTTTAATTAGAGGTTTAAAGGGGTTAGGGAGGGGGGCGGGTAGTCTGTTTGGGGAGGTACCTGGGATAGTTCCACCAAATCAACTCTTAGTTCAGTCCAGGTTGGCAGAGGGTCGTGGCATGGAGGAGACGGGTGGGGGGGTCTTTGAGGCCTTGGGGAATGGGGTGGGAACTGCAATCCCTAGGGTGATTGGATATGGCAGGAGATGGAGAAACAGAGGGCCATATCATGGTTTGGGAGTGCGCCCCCGCTATCTTTGAGCTGTGGTGCGCTCCGACCCTCTTGTTTCCTCCCACTCCCCCAGGGATACAGGAGGTGGAGACCCTGGGCTTAAGTTGGTCTGTGTGAATGCCAGGTCCATGGTAAGAAAAGCTCCCCTCTGCTGTGAACTTATTGAGGAGGAGGCCGTGGACCTGGCTTGCATTACGGAGACCTGGTTGGGACTGGAGGGAGGGGTCCCTCTGTGTGATTTATGTCCCCCAGGTTTCCAGGTGCTTCACCAACTGTGAGCCCAGGTTAGGGGCAGTGGGGTGGCCGTAGTTATTAGGGAGATCTTGTTTCCAAGGGAGGTCACTGTCCCACAGATAGGCAGATGTGAGTCTCTCCTCCTGAGGTTGGGTCCTGGTGGTCAGTTGGGCCTGTTGCTTGCGTACCTCTCCCCCATCTGCGTGGCAATGGCCCTGCCCGAGCTACTTGATGTTCTCTTGGGAGTGGTGGTGGAATTCCCCAGACTTTTAGTTCTGGGGGATTTCAACCTGCCCTCCCCGGGTGAGACATAGAGTTTGGGTTGGGAGTTCATGGCTTCCATGGCGGCTATGGACCTGACCCAGATAATTCAGGGCCCAACTCATGAGGGGGAGAACACACTCGACCTGGTTTTTATCTTGGGGCAGTGGTGTAATGATCTTGGTGGGGGCTCACCAACTATTCAGCCCCTGTCATAGACTGATCATTATCTCCTATGGCTGGTCTTCCAACAGGCCGTCCCATGCTGCTGGGATGAGGAACCGATTAGATGGTTCTGCCCCAGACACCTTATGGACCTGGAGTGGTTTCAGATGACGCTGGGGTTATTTCCCACTTCCCTTACCCACAGCTTGGCTGAGGTCTTGGCGGCCGCCTGGCAACAGGTGGCCTCGGAGGCTCTCGACCTGGTTGTCCCCTTGCGACCCCTAACCCATCGCAGATCCCGGTTAGCTCCTTGGTTTTCAGAGGAGCTCTGGGAGATGAAATGTCGAAGGAGGGGTCTGGAAAGCATGTGGAAGTTGAGCTGATCTGAATCTGACTGTGCCCAGCTAAGAGCCTATGTTAGGACTTACCTTGTGGCGATGGGAGCGGCGAATTGTTCTTACTTTTCTGCTCTCATTGCATCCGCAGATGATCACCCAGCCGCCTTGTTTAGGGTCACTTGTTCCCTCCTACATCAGGAGGTGAGGGAGGACCCTTTGCAGGGTAGGGCTGAGGAATTTAGTCAGCATCTGCTGGATAAGGTTGCTCAGATTTGGGCCGACTTGAACTCCAACTGGCAGGAGTCAGAGGAAGGAGTGGCAATGAGTCTGGCCAATAGTAATTGGGATGAGTTTGAGCCTGTGTCCCTGGATGAAGTGGACAGGATCATGCGGAGGCTGAACTCCACCATGTGTTTATTGGACCCATATCCCTCCTGGTTGGTTTATGCCTCCAGGGAGGTTACACGCAGCTGGTTCCAGGCAGTAGTCAATGCTTCACTGAGGGAGGCTTTCTTTCCCACCACCTTGAAAGAGGTGGTGGTGAAACCCCTCCTTAAGAAGCCTGCCTTGGACCCAGCCATTTTGAACAACTTTCATCCAGTCTCCAACCTTCGCTTTGTTGTGAAGGTTGTTGAGAGCATGGTGGTTCAGCAGCTTCCGGGGTTCCTGGAGGAAGCCGATTATCTAGATCCATACCAATCGGGCTTCTGGCCCGGGTACAGCATGGAGACAGCATTGGTCACACTGGTAGATGATCTCTGGAGGGCTCGGGACAGGGGATTTTCCTCTGTCCTAGTCCTATTAGATCTCTCAGCGGCTTTTGATACCATCGACCATGGTATCTTATGCGGCATCTTGAGGGGTTGGGGGTGGGAGGCACCATTTTACGGTGGTTCTCCTCCTTCCTTTCAGGTTGCTCACAAGTGGTGTTGGCGGGATGGCAGAGGTCGAACCCGAGGCCCCTCACTTGTGGGGTGCCTCAGGGGTCGGTCCTCTCACCCCTCCTTTTCAACATCTATATGAAGCCGCTGGGTGAGATCATCCATGGTTTTGGGGTGAGGTATCATCAATATGCAGATGATACCCAGCTCTTCATCTCCACCCCAAGCCATATCAGTGATGCCCTCTCCATGATGTCCTGTTGTCTGGATGCGGTGCAGATCTGGATGGGGAGGAACAGGCTTTGACTCAACCTGGCCAAGACTGAGTGGCTGTGCTTACTGGCATCTTGGAGTATCCAGGATATTCCATCTTTGGTCATGGGGGAGAGGTGTTGCCCCCTGTGGATAGGGCTCACAACTTGGGTGTCCTCCTGGATACACAGCTCAGTTTGGAGGAGCAGGTGAGAGCTGTGACCAGGGGGGCATTTGTCCAGCTTTGCCTGGTGTGGCAGTTGTGCCCTTATCTGGACTGAGATGCCCTACGCACAGTCACCCATGCACTTGTCACTTCCCGAATCGACTACTGTAATGTTCTCTACATGGGACTGCCCTTGTGGACCACTCAGAGGTTACAGCTGGTGCAGAATGTGGCCGTGGGTTGTGATGGGAGTAACCCAATACTCTCATATTACACCCCTCCTGCATGAGCTGCATTGGTTGCCAGTTGCCCTCTGGGTGAGATACAAGATGTTGATGCTAACATACGAAGTCCTCCATGGCTTGGGTCCGGGGTACTTCCGGGAGCGTCTCCTGCCAGCATCATATTCTGATCGCCCTGTGTGCTCCCACAGACAGGGCCTCCTTGGGGTGCTGTCAGCTAGACAATGTCGGCTGTCGGCGCCCAGGGGTAGGGCCTTCTCTGTGGGAGCACCCACCCTGTGGAATCAGCTCCCCTTGGGATTTCGTTTGGCCCCGGACCTCCACTCCTTCCACCGCAACCTGAAGACTAGGCTGTTTCAGCAGGCTGTCCTGGACTGAAATGGGTTGGGGTGGGTTTTTAAGGGATTTGAATTGTATTTTTACGGGTTTAGAGTTATTAGACTTGCGATTTGATTATTTTTTAATTAATTTATTGTATTGGGATTTTAAACTGTGAGCCACTCTGAGTCCCTAGGGAGAGAGGGTGGCATACAAGTCTAATAAATGAAATGAAATGAAATGACTATGCTCAGAGCATCAGGACAATCTAATTTGCAGCTATAGTTCACCTGAGAGTAGAGTATCAAGGTATTGATGTAGTTATATTTGATTATGTGCCACAAAGTGCATGTCAACACCCACCCATCATGCTATAGGTCATCCTTTTTCCCTCTTTTCTTCCATTCCTCTCAGCATTGCCATAATAATGTGTCCTAAATATGAAAATGTGAACCCGATAATTTGTGCCTTAACTGAAATCTTTGGACTGATTTATTCCATTTATTTGTTTGTTTTCTTGTTACAAATAGAGAGTTGTGATTGCTAAACCAGGCAGACAAAAACTCAGGGTTAAGTGTCTGCAAACCAGGGGTGAAATTCAACCACCTCGGCCCACCTTGGAAGAGGTAAAAAATCACCCCTGGTTGCTATTACTATTATACCAAGTATACCAAGTCACACCCAGAGCCACGCCCACAGAGCCAGTAGGGGAAAATTTTGAATTTCACCCCTGCTGCAAATGCCAAATCACTACAACCATATGCCATATATATCAGCAGCCATTTCACTCCAACAGAAATGTTTTGAGAAAAGTGCTGCCTTTAGTTTTACTAATACTGGGATTGATTATTGCTTATGAAAATATATGTTTTTTTTCTCCCCAAAGTATTTTTCATTATGGCTATTTGCTGAAATTAATTGGTTCTAGCATTTATTGTTCAACAAGAGTAAAAAAATATTTTAACTAAAAATGAAGCATGTGTATTTTTTAATCAACTCTTTTACTTATAATACATGGATTTTAAAAACTCAATTTTAGCCAAGGCAACACAAGTAATTTTAAAAATTGGTGGTTGTATAATTTAATTCTTATATGAGTTTATTTTATCCACAGTCCCCTAAATAAAGGTAAACACCCCTGCATTTTCAGGTCTCAAACTTGTTTCTCTATTTTGAGTAAATTACCTCAAAGAAAACAAAATGTCTTTTGTGCATTAACAAAAGATGGTTCTGTGTTAAAAGTTGGATTATTACTTGGGTGATCTCCAAACCCAACATTTAAGTGATTTCCACTAGTTTCTTTAAAGCATAATCAAAAAGTAATTTCTTGAACAGACTTGCCTTTGCTGTGAACTTTATTGTATAGGACTTGGAATTGTGTAGTTCTGTATAATTTAAGATTCATCACAGATACTATTCTTATCAATGCAAGGTTCAAAGTATGTTTTCCAGATCATTTTTGGCGTGTACACAGCCTTAATAATTTTGTGTGATACTTTGGCATCAACAGAGACAAAGCATGCAAAAAAATAATCATCATGTTGGTTTCTTGCAGGCAAAAGTAAATGAAGGTTGCTAAATATGTGCCTTGCCAAGAAATAAGGCACAACACTAATGTTCTTAATGAAGTGCAAAGGAACAGCACAATCTAACAGAACAGTCTGAAATCACACATAATTCTTTCCTTCACTTCCCAAAGAATAATAAACGCTTTTGGAAGAAGACTGAAGATTCCAGGAAAGCAGAAAATCAAACAGACAGTTGGTATTGTTATGTTTCCATGAAGAGTCAGACGCGAAGAGCTTCAGTGAAGAGTTCATTAGTGACTACAGCTCGAATGGACCCCTCTTGGATGGGCTACAGCTGCTACTTATAGCCAGCAGCCGCAGTTGCCAGCCAATCAGAGTGCAGGGTTTTCCCACACTTTTCAAACCAATCATTTCTTACATTTTACAAGAACAGTTCAAACTAAACCAATGACATTCAAACCTACATACATAACACCCCTCCCCACTAGGTTCAGTCCATACCAAACCCCAACCTATCTAATGTATTCTTTTAAATAGGTGGGGCTCTTAGTGTATGTTGAGACCTTCGTGGTTCAGAAGTTTTAAACTTCTCACCCAGTGAGAGAGGAAATGTGTCTGCTGACATTTCCCTACTGGGACTTCCTGTGAAAGAAGACCCTGTTTGATTGTTACAATCTGGTCTCTCCTCCCAACCCATCTCCAGCCCAATGTCAGCACCCAAGTCAGGTAGTGATGTACTTCCACTTCTAAGGATGGATTTTGGCATTGTGACAGGTTTTGGAATGGTTCCTATCGTAATGGCTCGTTACACATGGATGGATTCTTGCTTGCTGATTATCCTCCTGCTCCTCCCCTTCCCCCCTAGAATTGACATCAGGTGAGGGAACTAGAGAGGAACAAGTGCGATGTTCCTGAGAAAACCTGGATCTAAGTTGATCAATGTGCCTGCTCCAGAGGAGTCCATCCTCTGTTTGCACCCTGTAAGAACGAGGGCCTGTGATTGAGTTATCTCAGCAGGAATCCACAAGGTTCACCCATAAGGTTCTTAGCATAAACAGAATCACCCACACTGAATGTGCAAACTTTGGAAGTGGAATCTAGTGGTGCTGGGTGCGTAAGTGGGATGAAGGTGGTCAAGGGAAGACCTAAGTTTCCTACCCATCAACAACTCTGCTGGGGATAAGTTATTAGATGGGTTAGGAGTGATGTGCTGAACACCAAGAAGTTTTTCAACTTTCTCAGTGATGTCCCCAGGACCCAGTTGCTGAAGCTTCTCCTGGTAAACGTACATGTGTTCAGCCCGGCCGTTGGCTGAAGGGTGCCCAGGGGCAGTGAGGGCATGTCTGATACCCTGTTCTGCTAATTCAAAAAGGATTCAAAAAGGTTGGATGTCTCTTCATGCAAACTTAACACTGGCAACCAAGGTGGGCTCTCCCTGAAGAAGAAGGCAACGCGAACAGAAGAAGAGAGATGGCTGCGCTGAACACCAGCCCCGTTCGATCCGACGGCAGAAGACTGGGAGTCATATGCAGATCATTTCCAAATGTATCTGGAAGGAAACGATCTTGCCGACATTTCCGAGAAGCGGAAGAGGGCGGTCGTTCTCACGCACTGCGGTCCGGCAGTTTTCAAGATGGCAAAGGCATTGGCGGGAGCTGCAGACATGAAGGTAATGGAATGGCCTGACTTAGAAAAGTTGTTAAGAGCCCATTACACCGACAAGTATCGTGCCTCATTAAGAGACACGAAGTTTTACCGTCAGGATCAAGGGGAAAGCGAAAATGTAAATGACTTCATGGCAAGTTTAAGAGACATTGGGGTGCATGTGAATTTAACAATTTAGAAGAGGCCATGCGCGATCGATTTGTTCTGGGCCTTAAAGACAAGGTGCTTCAGAGCAAGTTATTACTAAGACCTAAGATCACGCTGAAGGAAGCAATAGAAGAGGCCTCTTCAGCAGAAGCTACCAAGTCCTCAGCAGCAGCCATGAAGAAAATCAACAAGGCCACAAGCCATCCTGATGTGGAAAAGTCCACAACAACTCATTGTGAGCAAATAGATTCTGAGTCAGACTGTAGTGAGGTGGAGGAAGGAATTTACAGACTCAGAATGGAGAGAAAAAGAAAGACCTAGGAAGAAAGAGGCAAGATTTCTACTGCAGAGGGTGTGGGGAAGCCACCCCGCACTGAATGCAAGTTTTAGACACCATTTGCCTCCGTTGTGATAAAAGAGGACACCTAGCAAGAGTCTGCAAATCATCCAGAACTCCACCCATCAGAAGAAAGTTTGCTACAAGCAAAGACAAAGAATTCAAGCCTAACAATTTCTGTGAGAAAATGGGGTGCAGCACAGAAGCAAATGGGAAGAATGAAACTCATCAAACAGTCACCATTGGTCATTCATCACCCTTAAGAAGTAGAAAAGTGCATGTCAAGGTATTTATTGAAGGAAGGCCTTGCCAAATGGAAGTGGACTCAGGCTCATACCTATCTATGGTGTCATGGGACACTATTCACAGTCTTCTTCCCAACATCCAGAAGAAGCACTTCAAGAAGCAAGCATTGACTCTTAAAGACTACCAAGGGAACAAGATTCCAGTAGTTGGAACAAGAGAATTCAACGTGAAGTTCAAGGGCCACACCAAACGCCTACCACTGACCATCGTGGACAAGGACCGCCAAGTCTGCTGGGCCTTGAGTGGTTCAACCCGCTGGGCATCGAGGTGACTGGCATCAATCACGTGAGCAACACTGAGTGGGAAGAGGCCTTGAAGTCTGAGTTTCCAGAGGTCTTCAGCAACGGATTAGGCAAGTACTTGGGGACCCCTATCTCCTTTAACCTAGATCCCAAGGTACAACCAATCCGTTTAAAACCCAGAAGGGTCCCATTTGCCTTAAAGGAAAAATTGATGCACAATTAGATAAACTAATAGCCCAAGGGGTTTTAGAGCCCACTGATCACTCCAGGTGGGAGACACCCATAGTCACACCAGTCAAGGCTGATGGGTCTGTGAGAATCTGTGGAGACTACAAGGGGACATTGAACCATGCGCTACAACAGAGCGCATATCCAGTTCCAGTAGTGCATCATTTATTACATTCCTTGGAGGGGCACAGTTTTTGCCAAGTTGGACCTGGCACAGGCATATCAACAATTAACAGTTGATGATGCCACTGCTGAAGCCCAAACCATTGTAACCCATAGAGGTGCTTTCAAATGCAAAAGGTTGCAGTTTGGAGTAAGCGTGGCACCAGGCATCTTCCAAAGCCTTATGGAAAGAATGTTACAAGGATTGCCAGGGTGGTGCCCTATTTTGATGACGTTTTAATTTCTGCTGAAAATGACACTCAGTTACACGAGAGACTCAGGGAAGTCTTAACCAGATTCAAAAAAGCGGGTTAAAAGTCAAAGAAGAAAAATGCACACTTAGAACAGATAAAGTGGAATTCTTGGGTTACATGATTGATAAACATGGCATCCACCCCACAGAAGCAAAGGTTCAGGCAATCAAAGAAGCCCCCAGGCCAAAATGCAAAACAGATCTGCAAGCATTTTTGGGACTCATTAACTTTTATCATATGTTTCTACCTCAGAAGGCAACCCTTGCAGAACCCCTACATAGGTTGCTGGACAAGAAATCTGTTTGAGTGTAGGGGAGAAGGAACAAGCTGCATTGAACAATATCAAGAGACAAATCACGTCTGATGCTGTGCTGATACAGTTCTCTGAGAATCTTCCTGTTGTTCTGACTTGTGATGCCTCACCTTTTGGAGTGGGGGGGTATTGAGCCATATGCTTCCCAGCGGGAGGGAAGCTACTATTGCATTTTACTCTCGCACCTTGACTAAAGCAGAGAGGAACTACAGCCAACTGGATAAGGAAGCCTTGGCAATTGTAGCAGCTGTCAAGAAATTCCATGAGTATTTATATGGGAGAACATTTACTGTTGTCACAGATCACAAACCTCTTTTAGGTATTGTGGCAGGGGACAAACCAACACCCACGATCCTGTCACCAAGAATGCTGAGATGGACTGAATTTCTTGCTGCTTATTCATACAAACTGATCCACAGACCTGGTAAAGACATTGGGCATGCAGATGCTTTGAGTCGCTGCCCACTTCCTTCACACATTGAGGACCCTGTTCCTGAGACTCATACCTTTTTTCTAGAAACTGTTGCCAAGCTTCCAGTACATGCTGCTCAAATTGCCAGAGAGTTTTGGAAATGTTACATGAGGGTCATCCAGGTATTGTCAGAATGAAGGGATTGTCCAGGAGTTATGTATGGTGGCCAGGTATTGACAAAATGGTTGAAAACTGGGTTGCATCTTGTCCCAACTGTCAGGTAGTCAGGCCTGCCCCACCTCTTGCCCCCACACAGGAATGGGAATGTCCTAGGGGCCCATGGTCCAGGATTCACATTGATTTTGCTGGCCCTACCAGAGGGCACACTTTCCTTATTATAGTTGATGCATATTCCAAATGGCTAGAGGTTATCCCTATGGCATCCACCACAACTGAAGCTGTCATCAAACAGCTTAAAAGCTTTTTGTAACTCACGGGTTACCTGATGTGCTTGTTTCTGACAATGGCCCTCAATTTACATCCAACCTTTTGAATCATATCTAGCACAACAGGGTATCAGACATGCCCTGACAGCCCCTGGGCATCCTTCGCTAACGGCCGGGCTGAACGTATGGTACGATTTACCAAGGAAAACTTCAGCAATTGGGTCCAGGGATATCACTGAGAGAGTTGAAAACTTCTCAGTGTTCAGCATATCACTCCCAACCCTCAACTAATTTGTCCCCAGCTGAATTGTTGATGGGTAGGAAACTCAGGTCTCCCCTTGATCGCCTTCATCCCACTTACGCACCCAATGCACCACTAGATTCCACTAGCAAAATTCGCACATTCACTGTGGGTGATTCTGTTTATGCTAAGAACCTTATGGGTGAACCATTATGGATTCCTGCTGAGATAACCCAAATCACAGGCCCCAGGTCTTACAGGGTACAAACGGAGGATGGTGTCCTCTGGAGCAGGCACATTGATCAGTTAAGATCCAGATTGCCTCAGGAGCATCGCTTTTGCTCCTCTCTGGTTCCCATACCTACTGCCTCTTCTAGGGGAAGGGAGGATCATGAGTGTAATCAGCAAGCAAGAATCAACCCCATGTGTAATGAGCTAACATGACAGGAACCATCCCAAAACCTGTCACAATACCAACAACCATTTTCACAAATGGAAGATTGCACATCATTACCTGATTTAGGTGCTGACATTGGGTTGGAGATGGATTGGGAGGAGAGACCAGGTTGTAGTAACCAAACAGGTTCTACCATTACTACAAGTCCTAGTAAGGAAATGTCAGCAGACACATTTCCTCCTCACAAGGTGAGAACCTTAAAACATCTGAACCACGTAGGTCTCAACGTACACGTAAGAGCCCCACCTATTTAAAAGAATACATTAGATAGGCTGGGGTTTGAGTATGGACTGAACCTAGTGGGAGGGGTGTTATGTATGCAGGTTTAAAGTCATTGGTTTAGTTTGAACTGTTCTTGTAAAATGTAAGAAATGATTGGTTTAAAAAGTGCGGGAAAACCCTGCACTCTGATTGGCTGGCAACTGCAGCTGCTGGCTATAAGTAGCAGCCGCAGCCCAGCCAAAGTGGGTCCGTTCTGAGCTGTAGTCACTAATAAACAAAGAGCTTGAAGCACTCCACGTTTGTCTCTTCATGCAAACTTAACAAAAGTGTTTTCTCCCAATAGGGTTAAACAAATTTGAAATAATATAGGGAATCCTTTTAATATAAATTATGATGGTTTATAGAGATTAGGGGAAAAACAGAAGCATATCAACTGCAGAGAACACACAAGTTAGAGTACAGATGGTCAATAAGACTATCAAAATAGTAAAGGTATTCACTTTCCTAGGCTTCAGAAAGATGAATTCCTTTACTCCTTTGACCAAAGTGGTGACTACAGCCCAGAGGTGGTATTCAGCAGTTTCTAACCAGTTCTGGAGAACTGGTAGTGGACATTTTGAGTAGTTCGAGAACTGGCAAATACCACCTCTGGCTGGAGATTTTCTAGTATCCTTCCTCTGCGACGTCCACCAAGCCACGCCCGCAGAACCAGTAATAAAAAAAATTGTATCCCACTACTGATACAGCCCTGAGAACAGAAAGTGTACAGCACTTTGAACAATTGCAGTGTCTGGCATAAATCACATCTGGAAGAGTAAAGACATCAGCCTCATAACCAAATGCAACTTTGTTAATGCAGCAATTTTTTCCAATTGCTACTTATGGATGCAAAACTTGGACTCTGAAAAAGGCAAATAGCAGAAAGGTGGATGCAAACTGGGGTGCTGGAGGTGACTATTATGCATCCCATGGACTGTAAAAATAACAAACAAACATGTTCTAGACCGAACCTCACCAAACACATCACCTGAAGCCAAGATCACCAAACAGAGACTGTCATACTTTGGTCATGTTTTGAGAGCTGACTCACTCAAAAAATCAATCATGCTGGGAGTGATTAGAGGACAAAGGAGAAGGGGCCACCATCCACTGGCTGGACACTATAAAATATGACATTGAGATGACCATGGCAAATCTGAAGAAGACAGTGTAAGACAGAGGGGCATGGAGAGTCCTGTTCCATAGAGTGGCCGAGGATCAAATGGGACTGAATGGCTGATGACGGTGACGATATGGTAGTTGATGTACAGCAAACTCTCACTGACCTAGCAAAAGTGTGAACTGTGCTTTGAAACATCCTTAAATATTTCAGTGAAAACTGAAACTGATTATCACAGGGTACAATGGAATTCAGATCTGAGGATGATTTGATATGAAAAATGCATCCATGAGAAAACATTGAGTTAACAAAACTGAGCAGGACTGTGTACTACAGTCCACTGCATGGCTCCTTTCTGAGGAGAGATGACCTAAAATTCCCAACCTCTGAGGGGGATTGGAATGTAATCCTCTCCCAGTCTTGGCCTACCTTACAAGGCTGTAACAATACCATAAGCAAATCTTTGTGCCATCTTAAGTTCCTCACATAGAAGACAGATACAACTGTAATAAGCTGAGAGGGCAGAACGTTCACATTTTTATTCTAAATGTTTTCCTTTTCCAGCTCTCTTTTCCACTACTTTTGACAAATAGGTGAGGAAGATACAGAGATTTTACTCCAGACAAGCAAGAGGGAGGTTCTAGACAGCAACATTGGTTTTTGTTTGTTTGATATGTCAGTCAGTCAGCCAAGTAGCCAGCCTGTCACCAGCCAAGCCAACAGTCCAAGGCATTTGTTTTATTTATTGCTTAGTAAGACAGGGTGCCGGGTGTTGATACCGGTGGCTGACTGAGTCAGCAACTGCCACAAATTACAGAATAGCTATGAGAGGGAACAAAGAAAAGTTCAGGCTTTTTGGCAACAGGAAAGCTGTCTCTCTGTTTGCAATTTGGAAGGTGAAGCTAAACAGATGCAAAATTGTTCCTTTCTCTGCCTTTTCTTTTCAAGAGAGTATTCATATGGCATGAGCAAAATGAATTCAAAGCTCCTAAGGAAAGTAGTTAGTTATTCTGGTTACTTTATTTGGAACCTCCTCACATTTCTATGTAAATAGAGGAATTACCAGAAAGTGAAGAAACTGAGCTTCTTGTTAGGTTAATATATTTAACATGACCAAATGATGGTGGATTGATAGATTGGCTGAAGTTTTGTGAAATGAAGAGATCAAAATTTTCAGAGATCCCAAAATTCAAATTGATAAGTCCTTGAAACCTACTAGATCAGACTACTCCTAAAGGTATAGGGAAAAAAGGAAGTCTGTTCATTGATGTGGCAATACCTGAAGTTAGTCAGATTAATGAAATGTTTTTCAAGAGAGAAAATAACAAAGTATTGAGATTTACAAACTTTGGGGGGAAATCAGTACTAATACGTTCTGAAATTTGAATTTTGGTGTACTGTCATATTTTAAACAATGTACCAAACTCCCCTAATTTTGGGGGAAAAAATCCTATTTAGAACAGCTTACATTATATAGCATTACCGTCATAACTCTTAGGTCCTTGACTGTGACCTGAATCATGTAGACAACACTGTAGTTAACACTAATGGACCCAGCCCATTAGATTGTGATATTCATTTAGGCAATTATAAGATGCATTTATACTCCCTTTTAATGCATTACATACATATCAGTTATCAGTTACATATACTGTAAAAATGGTTCAGATATTTTATAGGAGAATGTTTTGGACATGGATGTAACTAAGTGAAAGATGTGGAAGAGTAAAACCTCCAATTTATTCCTAGACACCATTCTTGTCTCTGTTTATTCTTTCTTAGTCCTCTCAATGTATTTCAGTCATCATCATGATTTCCATCCTTTTTCTACTCAGCAATTCTATTCATTCCATTGTAGAATCATATCCCAATGACCAGCTGAGAATCTTAATGTAACATTTGCTCTCTCTGTTCATCCATAATTCACTCATGAAATGGAAAATATATGCTGAAAGTCATTCTGATGATCTACCCTTACATTATGCTAAAATGCCTCTAAGTCCCATTGCAATTGCATGACAATGTGCCCTGAATCTTGTCTGTTCCCCCTAGTAATTTTATGACTAACACTGAAAGAGGTAATGACAAGGGTTTAAATAAGCAGGTAGAATTTTTTACTCAAAGGAGTCCTACAGGATGGTAAGCATAGGGAGCCGACCTGAATCAAAGGCAAGCATTGGGAGCCAGCATGAATCCAAGAAAGTTATCTATTCTTTCCCAGCACAAGGCACAGCTGATACAATTAAATGATACAAGTAAAAAGGGCTTTCTTTAAGGAAAGCAAGAATTAGACAGCATCTAAAGCATAAAACCTCAATGTTCTTATTCAAAGGTTTTTCACATGGAAAAGTCATTGTCCTCCTTTGATTCCCAAACAATGTGAAAAAGAAGGAAGGAAGGAAGGAAGGAAGGAAGGAAGGAAGGAAGGAAGGAAGGAAGGAAGGAAGAAAAGAAGGAGGAAGGAAGGAAGGAAGGAAGGAAGGAAGGAAGGAAGAAAGAAAGAAAGAAAGAAAGAAAGAAAGAAAGAAAGAAAGAAAGAAAGAAGGAAAGAAAGAAAGAAAAGAAAGAAAGAAAGATTCTTCATTTTTGGACAACCCATTCACACTTATGGTGCAGTACTATTTATGCTTATGTAAGTAAGATAGTTACTTCCCAGAGGGCACATCTATGGTTTTATAGTTTAGGAGTTTCAGATCTGGGCTGCAATCCAGATAAGCAGTAGACAGTAGCAAAGAGAGGCAGAAAAAGTATATCACTGCTATTTAATGATTGTCTGGACTTTATGGTTCAGATCTGATAGCATTATTGCAGTTAGTGGAATTTCTTCTTCCTGCTATCAGAGAAGCGAATGCATTAAATTAAATGGGAATTCAATTGCATCAGTAGTTTGACAAGGACTGATGAAAACAATCCATTCTCTCACACAGAAATCTGGCAGAAAGCAAACATTTCTTCTAAAGAATTTATGAGACATACAAAATGATGTAAAATCATTTGAAAACAGGTGGGGAGGGAAAAAGCCTGAGGTTTTTAGTTGATGAATGACAAGCACTTATCTAGAAAGATTTATGAAATTAGTAAACTCGTCATAAAACAGGCCTTACAATGGATTTTATTTTTATTTTTTACCCTGGAATGTAGAGTTTTCTCAGTGAAGTTGACTATTGCTTAAAGATCCATTGTAGTTTATTTATATCTCATTACATAAGACAATTTCTTTCTTTCTCACTTTTCTGATTTTTCTCCATTCCCACATGCAACAGAGGTAGTGAGAGGATTCCACACAAAAGAGAGAACCATTTGGCTGTGGGGAAATGTAGGAGTATCTCTTGAAGATATAGGTGCCCTAAGTCCAGTTCAAGGGCAGTTAGTGCTTCATAGTCAAAGAGGACCTCCCAAACAATCCCAAAAGTTTTAACATCTGTACCAGTGCAGTGAGAAAGGGAGGGCAGCATTTCAACTTTTTCTGAAATAAGTGAAAGATTGTGAACATAACGCTGCCAAACACACTTTTGATCTTCACAAGAACTCTATGCAGTGGATTTGACTGAGCATCAGTTAACTCATAAAATGTCACCATATGATGAATGAGGATTTGCATTGGGTCCCTCTGATTAAAGTGACTGCAACTAACAAATAAGCAACAAAAGCCCACTTCGCTAACTTTTGCTGTTTTCTGGATATTGCAATATAAAATAGGCCTGGTAACTCTGATGGGTTTTTTTAAAAAACACCAGTAAATAAGCAAGTAAATATTAAGTTTACTTAATATTTCTGTTATTAATATTTATTTAAAGCTAACTACTGGGATCTTTGGATTAAAACAAATAGTGACCTTTCTTCTTTCACACACTGGAGGTCTGCTCTATTTTCCTTTCCCTTAAAAGAAATTTGGAGTGAAATTGGTCTCAAAAATAGGAAAAAATTGGGAAACCAAGTTAAATGCTGACAGAGGAATGGCTACAGCAGAGAGTGGCTGGTGATCAGAGAAGTGTGAATATGTTTACAATTCCCAACAGTGAAACACAGCTGGCCACACCCAGCAGGTCATCTACAGTAACTGTTTCTAAAGTGTTAGATGAGAATTGTTGCAGATTTTATACATCCTGAACCAAGGATGGGATAGATTTGACTCAAAGACAGAAAGACTACTTTTATGCCAGAACATTTAAGGCCTTTTCTTAGCTCCAGGACTTTCACATTTAAATTGGCAACTAATGGCAACATTTTCATAGTGAGTCAAGATGTTGTGCTTCATCAACAATTTGGTCAACACTGTTGTCAGGTGATTCCAGTGGTGGGATTCAAATAATTTAACAACCAGTTATCTGCCTTAATGATTTCTTCCAACAACCAGTTCACCAAACTGCTCAGAAAGTTAACAACCGGTTCTCCCGAAGTGGTGCAAACTGGATGAATCCCACCACTGAGTGATTCCTGGGGCTGGATTCAACCTGACACATTTTAAACATTTTAAACTAGCATACCCCTTGATCTCAAATCCCAGAGCATTGTCTCTAAGGGCAATTCTGTTTTGGGGTAGTAGAGTCTAGTTTTCAAACCAGTTCTCTATGAACTGAACCTTCACTTGGGGATCTGACTCAATCTGAATTGCAACTGACCTGTGCGGAAGGGAGGAGAATTCATGGTAAAGTGGCAGAAAGAGCTCTTTCATAGTGCAACTCTGCTACTATCCACCTGTCTGTTTGGTTGTGCTTCAATTGATGTGATAAAGGAGATATTCCTCTTCTAAAATACTATACTGTTAAATCTCTGTCCAAAAGGAGCCTGATCACCAGCTGATGTCAGCTGATCATTCTGAACATACCAACTCAAAATATTTGATAAATGAAGGTGAATGTCCCAGGATAATGTTGCAGGATCCAATCTGGGTCAGTCATCAGAACCAGAAGTTTAGTCTTCTGAGCTTTTGGACTTGTGCTGGAGCCCATCCTCAGGGAACTTCTCTCTAGCAGAGTGTGTGCTTTGGGCTATTCTGGATTTATATGCATTATCTGTTGTATATTTATATGTTCTGATTTATATGCAGTCTGTTGTAGCTTTTTAGATGTTGATTGGGTATTGATGGCTGGTGATTAAGTCATTTGCTGTTGTTTCCCTATTCAAAATATTTGCACCAAACTACAATGAATTTTGAAAGATGGCTAAACCCTCTGGGGTAGCCATCTACTAAAACTTGCCTTCTTCCTCAACCCCAGCCCTAGAGCACATTAAGGAGAATTATTGATCGTTCTTGTCAATTAGTGATGTTTTATGGGAAGGAAGAGAAACAGGAGAAATTCAACAATCCTGGTAATCAACATGCACATTCTTTTGGCAGAATTGAGTTTTCCACTGGGATATCTACTTATATCAGTAGAGTTTTCTTTTTTTTATAAAAAAGTTTTTTATTTTTGATACAAACATACAAACAGGACATACAAAACATAAAAACCATCTTCCATATATACATACAGTATGTCAGTTGGTTACAAATCCTTTGTGTCATCCTTTCATATTCATCACTCACAATTTATCAAAAAGAAAATTTCTCATATTATCAATAAAACATTATGAATTTATCAATTATTACTTGTGTACAATTAAACTATTTATTTCATCATATATACGAGATATATTTTTAATCTAAAATTTATGTTATACTTTCATCCAATGGTTATATATATCAACATTATATTTTATATCAGCCTATTATATTTCTATTACAAAATTATATAGTCTATTGCATTACCAAGTCTTTTTATCCAACCATTGATAAAACAAATCCCATATCTTGTAAAATTGTTTATCTTCTTGTTCTCTAATTTCAAATGTCAATTTACTCATTTCAGCACAGTCCATAATTTTCCTAATCACTTCCTCCTGCATAGGTATTTTATCATTCTTCCAATTTTTGGCAAATACAATTCTAGCTGCTGTTAAAACATTTACAATCAAATATTTCAACTCTTTATTGTAGATATCTGGTATAATTCCCAATAAAAATATTTCTGGTTTCAAGTCTATGTGTTGTTGTATCATTTTTCCAACCATATGTGGATTTTAGTCCAATATCTTTTTGCATCCGAACAAGTCCACCACATATGGTAATATGATCCAGGTATCTGATGACATTTCCAACATTTATCCGATTTATTCTTAAACATTCTTGCAATTCTCATCGGGGTAAGTGCCACCTGTAAAACATCTTATACAAATTTTCTTTATAAGCAGTTGACATTGTCATTTTATAATTCTGGGACCATAATTTTTCCCATTTCTCTAGATCAATCCCATATCCAAAATTTTTCCCCAAGCAATCATTGTTTCTTTAACTTGTTCCTCTTCCATTTTAATTTCTAAAAATATCCATAAAGTTTTTAATCACCTTTTCATCAGTACCCATCAATATTTTGTCTAGCCCAATCTGCTTGTTATAAATACCTTCTACTTTAATATCCTTATCAAATCTAGATTGTACTTGCAAATATGAAAACCAATTCATTTTATACCTTGTTCTTCCAACGCTTGCATAGATTTAAGTTCACCCCTTTCATTCAATATCTCACCATATCTAACTGTTTGTTCCTTTTATATATTACTGGATATGAAAAGGCTTCAATAGTAGATATCCATATTGGAATTTTCAAGTAATGTTGTTTTTAATCTTCTCCCAGTTTAAAAACAAAGCTTCTCGAATATAATGTCTTCTAAAATACCCTTGTGTTTTAGTTCCCTTATACCAAAGGAATGCATGCCACCCCAATAACAAGTCATGTCCTTCTAGAGTCAATAATCTAGTATTCCTTAGTGTTATCCAATCTTTTACCCACATCAAATTTGCCGCCTGATAGTATAGTTCCCAATTGGGCAAAGCAAACCCTCCTCTTAATCTTGCATCCTGCAATAACTTAAGTTTTATTCTTGCTTTTTGCCTTGCCATATATATTTCAACATCATTCGATTTAGGTCTTCAAAAACTCTTTCCCTAATCTGATTGGAATTGTCTGGAATAAGTATAGAATTCTAGGCAATACATTCATCTTGATTGTTGATATTCTCCCAATCAACGATAGTTGTAAGTTTTTCCATTTTTCCAAGTCTGTCGCTATCTGCTGTTTAAGTTTAATGTAATTATCCTCCTTCAGTGTACTACATCTTGCTGTAATATATATCCCTAGATACTTAACCTTACTTGTGACCTGTATTTCTAAAGCTTCTTCCAATTCTTTCTTCCGTCTCGCTAACATATTCTTTGTTAATATCTTTGTTTTGTCTTTATTAATTTTCAATCCTGCTACTTCTCCATACTCTTCTATTCTTTCAATTAGCTTAAGCGCTGATTCCAGTGGGTCCTCTAATATAAATACCAGGTCATCTGCAAAGGCTTGTAACTTATATTCTTCTCTTTTAATTTTCATTCCTTTTATTTGTTTATCTTCTCTAATACACCTGTTTAACACTTCTAAGGTTAACACAAACAGCAGGGACAGTGGGCAGCCTTGTCTAGTCCCTTTTCTTATATTTATAGGCTCTGTCAATTCTCCATTTATCAAAACCCTTGCGGTTTGTTCAGAATATATAGTCTCAATAGCACGTATAAAATTTTTGCCAAAGCCCATTTGTGTCAATTGTAGTAACATGAAGCGCCAACTCACGTTATCAAAGGCTTTTTGAGCATCCAGAAACATCAAGGCCATTTGCTTTTCAGGATGTGCCTCATAGTACTCCAGAGTGTCCAGGATTATTCTCATATTATGTTTGATTTGTCTTTTTGGCAGAAACCCATTTTGGTCAACATGTATAAAGTTGTTTAAGTATCTTTTCAGTCTTTCTGCCAAAATTGAAGCAAAAATTTTATAGTCTGAATTTAATAGGGAAATAGGCCTATAATTTTTAACTTGTTGTAAGTCTGTGTCTTCCTTCGGTATAAGTGTGATATAAGCTTCTGACCAAGTCTTTGTATTCTCTTCTCTTGCATGACTTCATTCATAACTTCTAATAATTGGAGGTTTAACACCTCCTGAAAAGTCTTATAAAATTCCACTGGTAAACCATCCGGGCCTGGTGCTTTCCTGTATTTTGTTTCTTTAAGGCTTCTGTTAACTCCATCATTGTTATATTCTCTTCTAACATTATTTCGATATCTTTAGGTATCTGTGGTAACTTTGCCTTTTGTATATATTGTTTAATTTTTCTTCTTGAATACTCTCTTGATAGTACAATTTTCCATAATAGTCTTGTATAATTCTTTTTTTCCCTTCATTTCCGTAACAAGGATGTCCTTCTTCATCTATTAAATGGCTAATTTTCCTTGATTCTCTTTCCTTTCTTAATTTATAGGCTAACCATCTTCCTGGTTTGTTTGTGTCCTCAAAATAATTCTGTTTAGCATTTTTAATCTTTTGGGCTAGCTCTTCTTTTTTCCATTAATTCCATTTTATGTTTGGTTATATCCATTTTGATTTTAACATCTTTTTTTGTGGAAATTTCTGTAGTTCTTTTTCCAGTTTTTATATTCTTCTTCTAATGTTTTAAAAGTCTTTTTTGTTTGATATTTCTTTTCCTTGTATAATCAATTATCAAGCCTCTTGTATAGGCCTTCATCGTGTCCCAGAGATTCTGTAACGATGTATCCTCTTTCTTATTTTCTTTAAAAAGAATACCAGTTCTCTCTCCATTTTCTGTTTAAAATCTTCTTCCTTTAATATCTTATTGTTTAATGTCCATCTAGATCTCATCTTTTGTCCTTTCCAAATAATAATCATTGGATTATGATCGGCCCAAATACTTGCTTCTATTTCAATTTTTGTATATTAAAAATAGATCAGCTGATGTCCATATCATATCTATTCTTGACCATGATTCATGCCTGTTTGAGTAAAATGTATATTGTTTATTTCCTATATTTCTCTCTCTCCATGCATCTTTTAAATTTATTTCTTCTATCATTTGAAAAAGGGTTTTGGTAGTTTCTTTCTAGCTTTCTTTGTGGCTTTTTGTGATTTATAATCCAGCTGCTCATTAATTATTCCATTAAAATCTCCCATCATGCATAAATTAACGTAGTCCAGTTCAATTATTTTTTATGGAGTTTATTATAAAATTCCTCTTGGTGGTCATTTGGAGCATATATTGCTATTAAAAGTATTTTAGTATTATTGTCCATTATTTCTACCATTAAGATTCTTCCATCATCATCTGTATAAATTAATTCAGCCGAAATTGTTTCTTTAATATATAGAACCACGCCTCTTTTTTTACATTGTGCCAATGAAGTAAACAATTTTCCTAATTTTTTGTTTCAGTACGTGTTCATGTTGTTTTTTAATATGTACCTCTTGTAGGCAAATTATATCAAATTTTAATTTCTCCAATTTATGAAATACTTTCCTTTTTTTAATGATTGAATTGAGTCCATTTATATTCATCGTAACCAGTTTTCTTTCCTCCATTTTAGAGGGATTTATAAGAGGGATTTATTGCCTCTTATAAATCCCTCTAAGGGGATTTTGTAAGAGGGATTTATTGCTCTGGTGGATCTTATTTCTCTTCATTCTCTGGGTGCCCCGCCTACTGCGCCTTCTTCTTTTTCCTTTACTTTTTCAATTACTGCTATCAACTCCTTTTGAGGTTCAATCAGGGGCTCTTCTTTTCTTGTATCTTCCTCTTTTCCTCTAATATATTCATAATAAAATGATTCCGCCTTTTCAACCGTGTCAATTCTATGTCTTTCTTCCCGCCATGTAAACAGAAGGCCTTCTGGTATCAGCTATCTATAATTTATTCCTTTTCTAAGCAGTTCTTTGTTAGAAAGAGGTACTCTCTCTCTCCCTTACTCTTCTTGGTACCTGTTTCAGCACCACAATTTCTTTGTCTTTATATTTTAATGCCTTTTCTCTTGTCATTTGCAAAATTTGTGTTTTAATAATTTTCTTAGTAAATCTAATATGGACTTCTCTTGGTAGCTTATTCCTCATTGCATATCTTGTATGTACATGAAACACTTCATCCATTCCATCCATCATTTTCTCTTTCGTTATTTCTAGCTTCGCCAATATTTCTATCATTTTTCCAGGAGGTTTTCACCCTTTTCTTCCTCCACATTTTGAAATCTCAAGTAAAATTCTGATCTATCCATCTCCTCTCAATGATTCAATCCTGTCTTCAACTTCACTCAATCTGATATTGATATTTCCAATTTCCTTATCTCTTTGTTCATCCTGCTCTTCAATTTTCTTAATCTTTTCATCATATTTGGTCATCATCTCTTGATATTTTCCACTTTCTCATCTGTCTTTCCAATTTTCTGTTGAATATTTTCAACTTTTTCATCCATCTTATCTATTTTCTGCTGAATCTTCTCCACCTTTTGATTTGTCTGTTCAATTTTGGGAGATATTCTCATTACTCTTTTCAACATTTTCTACTTTTGTCTGTAGAATTTGAATTCCTTGCAAAATCTTCTGTAATGTATCCTCCTTCTCTTTTTCCTTTTCCTGTTGCAACATTGCCTGTATTGATCGCTGACCTCCAGATGGTGAAGAAGCAGGAGTTGTTGATTGAGAGCTTGAGCTATTGTTTTCTACTCATTTTATAGTTATTTCCTAGTAGGGCCCCAAAAAAGCAGAGGGCCCTCCAAAAATAATAAAAATAAGTAGACAAAAAAGGGAAAAGTAAAAATTAAAATATTAAGGAATATAAAAAATTAAAGAAATGAAAAAAAATTCTTCAAGTTCTTATACACCTTAATCAAGTTGGTTCCACTTGTATACAAAAATAGAAAAAAAGTAAAGAAGAAAAGGAAGGTCTCAAAAGCAGCAACAGGTGGTTCCCAGTTCAAAAAAAAAAGAAAAAAAGGGGAAGAGACTTCAGGTATTTATATATCCTAATCCAATGGCGAATCAACAAGATGAAAAAAGAAAAAAAAAAAGGGGAGCAAATCATAGGCAGAGAAAAGGGAAAAGAAAATTCCTGGCTAAAAATTGAAAAAGGGATAATCCAAACAATAAAAATTCAATCAATGGGGTGGGGTGGAAAGATAGAGCAGCCACAAATCCAGCCAAAGAGAAAAAAGAAAACTACTGCCACCAGATGTCCAAGGCTTTTTAGAATATCAAGTCAAATTTCCAGTAGAATATATTTTCAAGGTCACTTTAGTCTTCTTTCTTTCAGTTCCAACTCTGGGTTCTGCTATCAATAGTTCACAGATGGGCACCTGTGTATACAATCCGTCGTGCTCACCCCACTATCTCTTTCAAGAAGGAACTCTATGTCCTTGAATGCAGCTCACATAGATAAACAAACGAAGAAGAAAGGAATACAATATATCCAAGCCTCTAAATGGCAGTGCTTTCACTTTCACTCCTCTCCCTCAAGAGCAAGAAAAAAGAAAAAAAAAAAGAGAAAAGGCACATTGATATTGCTCTCTTTTCTAAAAAGTTCTTAAAATTATAAACAGCGTTTAATCCAAAAAAATATTGGTGGAGAAAAAGGAAAAAGACCATCAGAACAAAAGATTATTTTACATAGAGGAAAAGCCAGTCCCTTTTAAAATCAAATAGTTCCAGAAGAGATAAAAGGAAGAAAAAAGCCATCAATCTTAAGAAAAGCTTAATCTCACCGCTTATAAACTGTTCTCTTTACTTTTTAAGTCCACTTTCCAGTTATTGGGGTGTTCTCTTCAGAAATAAGTAAATAAAAAGAACCTCTCACCAAACCGACACACCTTCATCCGATCTTGCCTTTCTTTCGGAGTTGTCCCAGCTTCAGCAGCTTGATGGCTGCCTCTTTTCCGCCGGCAAAAAGAGCTTCTCCTGGATCAACCAGGGACTTTGCGATGTCCCTGGGATCGACAGGACGTGCTCTTTCCCTTCACCATCTCTTCGGGACGGTTTAGGTCCAAATGGACCGTCCAGCTGGGAAGATATCTACAGCGATCCAGGAGCTTCCCGATCGCACGTAGTATCACTGGGACACAAGCCCCGCCCTCCATCAGTAGAGTTTTCTGTCAGTTCAAGAATTCATGGATAGCTATGTTGAGAAGAGCTTTTAATGATGACTTTGTTTTATTCATGTATTAGGAATTGAAGTGAAACTATTGTCAGGAACCAAATAGATAGTTTATCATTGTTAGGGCACAATTCATGGTATCAGCCCTTTGAGATAAACCAAGTGGGTACTAATGGAACTCTATTATTGCCGGATATATTAGCAGAATTTTGGAAGTAAAGATTCTCTCACCACTATTTTTTATATACCAAAGAGTATCAAGGAGGGTAATCTTGAGGTTCTTTCTCACTCCCTCATATCTTTCAGGGCTAAGCTGGTGTTTCCACAACAGCTGTTGAATACATTCTTCAAAGCCACACCACTCTTCAAAGCCTTGGTGGCTCAGGCTGTTAAATGCCTGCATTTAAGTTCCAGCTGCCTACAATTACTGTAGGCTTGAATCCCACCAGGCTCAAGGTTGACTCAGCCTTCCATCCTCTTGGCTAGGTAAATTGAGGACCCAAGATTGTTGGGGGCAATAAGCTGACTTTGTAAAAATGCCGCTTAGTAATAAGCAGGCATATACAATGGAATGAAGGCTATTGCTGAGCACACTGGGTTGTATCCCAAAAAATTGTAAGCCATCCTGAGTCTTTGGAGAAGGGCGGCATATAAATGTAATTTTTTTAAAAAGCCATACCACTTGTACATTTTAAGTAATCTCTCTTGATTCTTTTCAAATCCCACAGTTACTACATTAATCACATTGTTGGCACTGAAGATGGTGTTATGACTGAGTATCTCACTGGCATGGAAACTAAACCCTCCATAGCAAGTCCAGTTATATAATCGCAGACTTTTTGGGTCTAATTAGTTGAAGTTAAAATATAGAAACACAGTAGAATTGATTTTTTAAAAATCCATTTGTGTTGGGAAATTCTTGCCCAGTATCAAGTTTATTCTATTTTAAAGATGACCATTACATTTTATAGTTTCTTTGATGGTGTGCTTGTCAGGCAAAAGGAAATAAGTTGGATATAATAAAAAGAGATTAAGCTACTATGGAAAAGATTGCCCTCCACTTGATTTGTTTGTTTTGGCTACAATTGCACAGAATATTTCAACAGCTAAGACAAAGGTTAAGCACAAGTAGCAGTAATTGATAATGGTAAACCACTTCTAACCATAGGAATAAAAGTATTTTATTGTCTACTTGTGACAGCTGATCACAGGGAAATGGAGTGTTTTATGATAACATTTATCACATTATTTTGTAAAGATAATGAATCAGATCTGAGCAGAAGCTTTAAATGTTTAGAAATCCTGCTCAATTGATGTTTAAAGCAGCTAAGGTTTCCTAAACAGAGAATATCCCACCATTGAAACATTTTTTTCTGCAATATATTCTCTAAAGTGCAATTGTGCCTATGTGAGGCAGCTTAAATTCATCACGGGGAAGACCTTTTCATTGGGAAAACGATGTAGTTCTTTTTATCAAGACAAAGAGATGTGATTTGCCTTAATGATACATTGCACTGCCTTCTAGGCACGCCATCATCTTCTACCGAATGTCCTCTGGGCTCTTTCCTTCATTTGCAAAAGTTGGACAAGGAAAGCTTTCTAAGGGAAGCTCCAAAACACGGCATGATGGAAGCTTTTTTAAGTGCTTGCAGTCATCTATAGCATCTTCAATACTTGGAAAGTGGAAAGGATTTCCAGAGAATTCTAAAATGAATGTTGCTCTCCTCCAAGCATCCTACAGCATTGGCAAAAGGCAAAATGGTAAAAAAAATTTCACCCTTAGAATTGCCAAAGCAAAATGAGCAGGGTTTGGGGAAGCGGAGCATAGAGAAGCACTGTAAAGCATCAAGACTATTTCTCTTTATTCTTAGGTCAGCAGGCTGTGTTGCTTCCTGAAGAAGCTTTGAGGGATGATTCATGCAAACTTCGCACCTTCCTTCAGGTGTTATTATTATTTCAGGCCTAATGAAAACACAGTCTACGCTATTTTGAATGAAATAAAGAGAAAAGAAGAATAATTAAAGAAATATGCAGAGAAGGTAAGTATTTCTCAACAAATTAAGCTTTTATAACAACCTTTAAAAGTAAGAGAAATGGAAATGATGAATTTTGTGAAACAAAAAAAAATGAGTTTGAAAGAAGCAGCTAGCATATGCATTTCAGAAAGAGAGAAAAAAGAATATAGAAATTTATATTGGAAATGTGAACAACAAGAAGGGACACTTTTATCATGCTTGAGGGTCATGGAAAGAAACCTAGAAGATTATTGCCTCAAATACACACAATAATTCAGAGGATTTTTAAGATTAATATAAAATTGAGACTAATTAATATAATTTTTTTCTTTTAGGTCTGAAGGACAAACATTTAAAAAATCATATGTACATGATAACTGCAGCAAGATTAATATTCTTTCCATCTGTGCACATAGATGGAAAAATTTGGCCTTGCTCACAATGGAGAAACGTTTGGTGAAGATGATAGAACTTGCTAAGATGGCTAAATTGACTTCTTTGATCAGAGAAAAGTCAATAGTTGCATACATTGCTGACTGGAAATTCCTTATGGACTTTTTGTGTAATACAGAAAAAATGAACTTAAGATTTATGGTTTTGATGATTCAACTGGATAGGTTATAGAAAAAAGAGAGTTATGTTGTAACCATAGAATAAAAAGTAAAGTTGTGATTGTACATATGACTGCTGTAAAGAAGATTAGAAACTACTTCTTTGTAGTTTTTTCTTTTCTATTTTTCTTCCAGGGTTGCTACATCAGGTCTGCTGCATTCAGCCAACTCTTCTATGCTACAGGGCAGTATTAAAGCAGATATAAACAATGGGTTTCAGTTCAGAAGAGGACATTCATTGTCTATCATATCCCGGGAGGGAAATGACAGAAATAATGAGATGCAATTTGATGTGATGAGATGGGTAGCACTACTTGGCCTGCTTGTGAAAGGCAATAGGACATTAAACCAAAGGAGACCAAAAGCCTAGATTATTTCAGTCCTGCTAGATAATTTATGTGATGATAGCCCACTTCATTATAAATTATAACTCATCATCAACATCATCAACATCCTAATGTTTTTCCTGCGGGTGGTGGGTCCACTTTTCAGATCAACAACTACCATCTTGTGCAATCAAACACACCATCCGGATCCAACTGGGCATTTTTCATGTCCACATTTATTGTAGCTTGCCATCTTTGCTTTGACTTCCACATGGGCACTCGTTATTTGTATTAAAATGGTAGGCAACGATGGGGGTTCTGCTCATAGAACATGGCCATACCACTGTAGGCATTTCTCCCACATTTTTTCTGATATTGACATGGTGCCCATTTGCTTATGAAGTGTGTCATAGCTGACATGGTCAAGGAGGGAAACCCCTAACAACCAACAAAGTGTGTGCATCTCAGTGGCATGTAAAATGGCTAGTGCTTAGCACCATATAGAATTCCTGGGTGCACCATTATTATTATTATTATTATTATTATTATTATTATTATTATTGGGATTTCTATGCCACCCTATCTCCTGAAGGACTCAGGGCAGCTCACAACAATAAAAACATACAATACAAAATTTAAAAAAATATTAAATGGACATCCCAATAACCAATTAAAACTACCAAACAAAATGATAAAAAAAACCCATCAGTCCAAGTCAGCCAGTTGGAAAAGCCATGTTTTCAGGTCACGACGGAAGGATTGAAGGTCAGGAGCCATCCAAAGCTCCAAGGGCAGCTGATTCCAAAGGGTGGGTGCACCCACAGAGAAGGGTCTCCCCCTGGGGGTTGCCAGTCGACACTGTCTGGCCGACGGCACCCTGAGGAGGCCCTGTCTGTGGGAGCGCACGGGGTGATGAGCATTTGTTGCTGGCAGCAGATGCTCCTGCAAATACCCTGGCCCTAAGCCATGTAAGGCTTTATAGGTAATTACCAGCACCTTGAATCTCACCCGGCGGGCAACCGGCAACCAATGCAGATCATGCAGGAGGGGTGTAATATGGGAGTATCGGGATACTTCCATCACAACCTGCGTGGTTGTGTTCTGTACCAGTTGAAGCCTCTGAGTGGTCCCCAAGGGCAGCCCCATGTAGAGAGCATTGCAGTAGTCTATACGGGAGGTAACGAGTGCATGAGTAACCGTACGTAAGGCATCTATTATAAATTATAATATGTATCATTATAAAATATAAAGGATGTAATAAAAAAGGATTGTTAAAAATGATTTGACTTCCTTCAATCAAGTTTGACTTCTGGTGACATGATATTCTTTCACTAGTATGGAGGAAGTTTGCCCTTGTCCAGACTTTTTTTAAACTTTATTGTCCAGCTTATCCACTTCTGACCCTGCCTCTTAGGACCACCTAAGATAGGACTTACTAAGTCCAAGATCAGTTGCATTAATTGCTGCAACTGCGTAAAACTGCCTGACAGTTCTCCAAAATTCCAGAGTTGAAATCTGTAATAACAAAACTAAAGCAATAAAACAGGTTTGTCTACGGAGAATAGAAACTATTACAATTGATGCAGATGTTTTAGACTGGTAAAGATGCTTTTAGACTGGTAAAGTAGTAGCAGTAATAAATAAGAGTCTTGACAGAAAGCAATAATACGCAAGATAACATTGGACCATGTGAGTCATTGGCTTTATCTGAAATACGACAGCTTCATAGGATTATATGGCCTTAAGAGCCACTTCTTATTGTGGTTGAATATGTGTTTCCCAGGCTTGATTAAAGAAAGGTGGCTGATATTTGCCTTTGAGGTTACATGTTTTTTAAAAGCCTTTTTACTATCTCAGCAAAGTTTAGAGAGAAGGTATGTTCACCTGGGAGTCTGAAGAGTAAATCTCACTGTTCAAAATATTTTTAGTTGTTCAAAATATAATTTTTATAATACTTCTCTCCAGCAAGGCTACAAGCTCACCATCATTAGAAAATAATTAGCTTTAAATATAAAGTTAGATGCTACCATGTCTTCCATAGGAAAAAAAAAATGAAAATTCAAAGTCTGTTTTTCATTACTGCAGTGTATATCTTAAGTGAATAAATAAATGCATGAAAATTGCCGGTCCCCCTTTGTCCTATTGCTCTGCCCACTGCAACTATTCTCCAAACTTAAGTTCTTCTGACCTCAATAGGGTATCTTCTCCTGGGATAGAGGGATCATAATCCAAAATAAAAGGGGAAATTCAATAATCGGTAATAAAAAGAATGATGTCCTTGGAATAAATGAGTATTAAAACAATATCCGGAATAGTGGCTCATTATAATGGCAAAGATTAGGCTCACTGTCATGCCCCGGTTGGAGACTGACTCCGAGGAAGAGGAGGAGGAGCCAGCAGGGTGTGGGAGTGTGGCTCTGGAGTGGGTGGAGGGGGCTGGGGAAGAGCAGAGGCCAGCTGAGCCCTCTGAGGAGGATCCAGGCCCATCTTCTATCCACCCTAGAGCATGCAGGGAGGAGAGGATCAGATCAAAGCATGCTGTACTCAGGAGGAGGGGGCCATGATCCTCCTCAGGGCTTGCAGCTGGGAGCTCTGTATTTAAGTCCAAACATGCGTAGTCCGGCTGCTGGAGTCAAGGTTAAAGTTTGCTGCTTAAAGAAGGTTTATCTTATTTGGCATTCTTCCAGTAGTTTGTTCCTGTTTATTTTCCTGAAGCGGGCATTTATCTACCCTGGACTGTCGAGGGACTATATTGAGGTGGTTTGGTTTTGGTTTCTTCTTTGTTATCAGCGTTTTAAAACACGAACTGTGTTTTTTGCTTTTTGAAATATTCTTTTGACTTCCCCACCCCCCGGAACTAATTATACAGTGAAGGCATTAAAGGACTGAGTTATATTTTGGAGTTTATTCCATTGCTGAGCTACTCTGGGTCATCACACTCACATATACCAAGTATCTGCTCCAGAAATGGCTTTGGCAATCACTCATTCCATTACAAAAGGCCATTTTAAACTGGCATTCTGACTTCGATGGTTGTTGATTGGATTTAAACCCAAAGACCTAATTTTGCCAATTCTAGCTACTTTTAGGGAGATACTGTATGTCCAATTCTTAATGACATTGGGTGAGAAAGGAAAAGTGAACTTCTTTTAACTTGCTTCAATAGTTGACCCTTTAAGGGAAGATGATGTTGTGGAAGTAGGCATCATCTTTTGGTAAGGAATGTCTTACAGGTAGCAGCTATGATGTCTCTATCCTGTGCATGATAAAATATGTTTTTGCATTTCAAAATAAAAGATACTGATAGTATTCTTTTCTCTTCTAACCGAAAGGAAGATATGGATTTGGGGAGAAGGGGCCATACAGGGTGCATGATAAGCCAATCCTTGCTATTTATTCCAGTTTTTTAAAGATTTATTAGAAAGACCGGCTGCTTTGGCTTTCAATAGGTAGCATTTAGTATTTTACCCTACTTTCAGTACATTATTTCATAGAATCTGGTGCAGGTGTGGGTTAAAAATCAGTGAAAATCTAAAACATGACAACCTTTAGAAGGCAGCATTTGAGACAATTTATGGTATAATTGAGGTTAAGTCTGTGCAATAATAAACTTCCTAACAGTGAGGATAATCAAAAACGTCATCAAAAAAGCACAATAAAGAAAGTTCTTTCTGCACCAACTCAGAAAGCTCAAACTGCCCAAGTAGCTGCTGATACAGTTTCTACAGAGGAATTATTGAGTCTGTCATCTGCACCTCTATAACTGTCTAGTATGATTCTGCAACCCAACAGGACAGACAGAGACTTCAGAGGATAATTTGGACTGCAGAAAAAACAATTATACCAATCTGCCTTCAATCGAGGACCTGCATACTGCACAAGTCAAAAAGAGGGTTGTGAAAAAAGTTACAGGCCCCTCACATCCAGGACATAAACTGCTTCAACTCCTTTCCTCAAAACGATGCTATAGAGCACTGCACACCAGAACAACTAGACACAAGAACAGTTTTTCCCCAAAGCCATCACTCTGCTAAACAAATAATTCCCTCAACCCTGTTCAACTATTACAAAGTCTGCACTACTATTACTGTTAAATCTTGTCATCACTCCTTATCACCCATCCCCTCCCACTTGTGACTGTATGACTGTAACTTTGTCGCTTGTATCCTTATGATTTATGTTATGTATGTAGGTTTGAATGTTATTGGTTTATTTGAACTGTTCTTGTAAAATGTCAAATGGTATTGGTTTAAATAGTGTGGGAAGAATCCCTGCACTCCCATTGGCTGGCAGCTACGGCTGCAGGCTATAAGAAGCAGCCGTAGCCAAGCCAGAACGGGTCTATTCGAGCTGTAGTCACTAATAAAGTCTTTTGCTGGAACTCCTCGCCTGACTCTTCATGCAAACTTAACACTGGCGCGAAGGTGGGATTTCCCTGAAGAGAAGACGACGCGACGAACAAGCAACTGAGCGAGATGGCTGCGCTGAACACCCCCAGCACCGTTCGATCCGGCGACGGAAGACTGGGAATCGTATGCGGATCGCTTCCACATGTTCCTGGAGGGAAACGATCTCGCCGGCATCCCCGAGACGGAAGAGGGCGGTCTTTCTCACGCACTGCGGTCCGGCAGTCTTCAAAATGGCGAAGGCGTTGGCGGGAGCAGCAGAGCTGAAGGTAATGGAATGGCCCGAATTAGAAAGACTTTTGAGAGCCCATTACGCCCACAAGTATCGTGCCTCATTAAGAGACACGAATTTTACCGTCGGGATCAAGGGGATAGCGAGAATGTTAATGACTTCGTGGCAAGTTTAAGGGACATTGGGGTGCTTGTGACTTTACCAACTTAGAAGAGGCCATGCGTGATCGGTTTGTTTTAGGCCTTAAGGATAAGGTTTTACAAAGCAAACTATTAATGAAACCTAAGATCACGTTTAAAGAGGCCATTGAAGAAGCTGTTTCAGCGGAAGCCACCAAGTCCTCAGCAGCGCCATGAAAAAGATTAACAAGGCTTCAAGCCAGGCCTCAAGCCATTCTGATGGGGATAAATCCACATCTACTCATTGCGAACAAATAGACTCTGATTCTGATGGCAGTGAGGCAGAAGAGGGATTTTAAACTCAGAATGGAAAAGAAAAGAAAAGACTCTGGGAAGAACAGGCAAGGGTTCTATTGCAGAGGCTGTGGGGGCCACCCCGCACTGATTGCAAGTTCTTTGACTCCATTTGCCTACGTTGTGAGAAAGGGGTCACATAGCCAGAGTTTGCAAAGCATCCAGAACTCCACCAGCTAGGAAGAAATTCCCTGATAGAGACTTTAAGCCCAACAATGTCATTGAAAAATGGGGCGAAATTTAGAAGCAAATGGCAAGAGTGAAACACACCAAACAATCACTATTGGTCATTCTTCAACCTTAAAAAGCAGAAAAGTTCATGTGAAGGTGTTTATTGAAGGAAGACCTTGCCAAATGGAAGTGGACTCAGGTTCTTATTTATCTATGGTGTCATGGGACACCATCCACAGACTCTTTCCCAAAATTCAGAAAAAGCATTTCCAGAAGCAAGCACTGACTCTCAAAGACTACCAAGGAAACAAGATTCCAGTAGTTGGAGCGAGAGATTTCAACGTGCAGTTTAAAGGCCACACCAAACGTTTGCCCCTGACCATCGTGGACAAGGATCGCCCAAGTTTGCTGGGACTTGAGTGGTTCAAGCCACTTGGCATCGAGGTGACTGGCATCCATCACGTGAGCAGTTCTGACTGGGAAGAGTCCTTGAAGTCTGAGTTTCCAGAGGTCTTCAGCGAAGGACTGGGCAAGTATATGGGGACCCCTATTGCTTTCAGCCTAGACCCCAAGGTGCCCCAATTCGTTTAAAGCCCAGGAGGGTCCCATTTGCTTTAAAGGAAAAATTGATGCACAATTAGATAAACTCATTGCTCAAGGGTTTTAGAGCCTACTGACCACTCCAGATGGGAAACACCCATAGTCACACCAGTCAAGGCTGATGGGTCAGTGAGAATCTGTGGTGACTACAAGGGGACACTTAACCATGCGCTGCAGCAGAGCGCATATCCTGTACCAGTTGTGCATCATCTGCTCCATTCCCTTGGCAGGGGTACAGTATTTGCTAAACTGGATTTGGCTCAGGCATATCAACAATTAACAGTTGATGATGCTACTGCAGAGGCACAAACAATTGTGACCCATAGAGGTGCCTTCAAATGTAAAGACTACAATTTGGAGTAAGCGTGGCACCTGGCATTTTTCAGAGCCTTATGGAAAGAATGTTGCAGGGACTGCCAGGGGTAGTGCCCTATTTTGATGATGTTTTAATCTCTGCTGAAAATGACACTCAGCTTCAAGAGAGACTCAGAGAAGTCCTTACCAGATTCAGAAAGCGGGTTTAAAAGTCAAGGAAGACAAATGTACACTCAAAACAGACAGAGTTGAGTTCCTGGGGTATATGATTGACAAGCAGGGCATCCATCCTACTGATGCCAAGGTTAAAGCAATCAATGAAGCCCCTAAACCTCGATGCAAGGCTGATTTGCAAGCCTTCCTTGGACTTATTAACTTTTATCACATGTTTCTACCTCACAAAGCATCTATTGCTGAGCCCTTACATCGCCTACTTGATAAGAATGCTGTTTGGATCTGGGGGCGGAAGGAACAGTCAGCATTTAACAGTATTAAGAGACTAATCACGTCTGATGCTGTGTTGATACAATTCTCTGAGAATTTACCTGTTGTTCTGACTTGTGATGCATCCCCTTTTGGAGTGGGGGGTTTGAGTCACAGGCTTCCCAATGGACGGAAGCCCCAATTGCATTTTACTCTCGCACGCTGTCCAAAGCAGAGAGGAATTATAGCCAATTGGACAAGGAAGCTTTAGCAGTTGTTGCAGCTGTTAAGAAATTTCATGAATATCTGTATGGCAGGTCATTCACCATTGTTACAGATCACAAACCTTTACTTGGCATTGTGGCAGGAGATAAACCTACACCTAATATCCTGTCACCAAGAATGCTGAGGTGGACTGAATTTCTTGCAGCATATTCCTACAAACTGATTCACAGGCCTGGCAAGGACATTGGACATGCTGATGCACTGAGTCGTTGCCCACTACCTTGCCACAAGGAGGACTTTGAACTGGCTAGAGGTAATTCCCATGACATCCACTACTACTGAGGCTGTTATCAAGCAGCTCAGAAAATTGTTTGTAACCCATGGGTTACCAGATGTCCTTGTCTCTGACAATGGCCCTCAATTCACATCTAACATTTTTGAATCCTTTCTAGCTCAACAGGGCATCAGACATGCCCTCACTGCCCTGGGCACCCTTCGCCAACGGCGGGCTGAACGCATGGTGCGCTTCACCAAAGAGAAGCTTCAGCAGCTGGGTCCTGGGGACATCACTGAGAAGCTTGAAAAGCTTCTTAGTGTTCAACACATCACTCCTAGTCCATCAACTAACTTGTCCCCAGCAGAGTTGTTGATGGGCAGGAAACTTAGGTCTTCCCTTGACCGCCTCCATCCCACTTACGCACCCAACGCACCACTGGATTCCACTTCCAAAGTTCGTTCTTTTAGTGTGGGAGATTCTGTCTATGCTAGGAACCTTCTAGGTGACCCTTTGTGGATTCCTGCTGAAATAACTCACATCACAGGCCCTCTTCTTACAGGGTACAAACAGAGGATGGCCTTCTCTGGAGCAGGCACATTGACCAACTTAGATCCAGGGTCCTTCAAGAACATCGCCCTGTCTCCCTCTAGGTCCCTCACCTGCTGTTTCTTCTAGGGGAAGGGGGAACAGGAGGAAAATCAGCAAACAGGAATCAACCCCATGTGTAATGAGCCATTGCGACAGGAACCATCCCGAACCCTGTCACAAAGCCAAGATCCATCCTTAGAAGGGAAGATTGCACATCACTACCTGACTTGGGTGCTGACATTGGAATGGAGATGGGTTGGGAGGAGAGACCAGATTCTAACAATTCAACAGGGTCTCCTTTCACAGGAAGTCCCAACAGGGAAATGTCAGCAGACACATTTCCTCTCTCACTGGGTGAGAACGTTAAAGCTTCTGAACCACGAAGGTCTCAACGTACACGTAAGAGCCCCACCTATTTAAAGGAATACATTAGATAGGTTGGGGTTTGGTATGGACTGAACCTAGTGGGGAGGGGTGTTATGTATGTAGGTTTGAATGTTATTGGTTTATTTGAACTGTTCTTGTAAAATGTCAAATGGTATTGGTTTAAATAGTGCGGGAAGAATCCCTGCACTCCCATTGGCTGGCAGCTACGGCTGCAGGCTATAAGAAGCAGCCGTAGCCAAGCCAGAACGGGTCTATTTGAGCTGTAGTCACTAATAAAGTCTTTTGCTGGAACTCCTCGCGTCTGACTCTTCATGCAAACTTAACAATTTATATCAACTGTTTCCTAGTATGATTTGATTGCTTATTGTACCCTATGACTATCATTAAATGTCATACCTTATGATTCTCGACTCTTGATGAATGTATCTTTTCTTTTATGTATACTGAGAGCATTTGCACCAAGACAAATTCCTTGTGTGTTCAACTACACTTGGCCAATAAAGTGTTCTATTCTATTCTATTCTATTCTATTCTGTTCTGTTCTGTTCTGTTCTGTTCTGTTCTGTTCTATTCTATTCTATTCTATTCTATTCTATAATTAACCAGTGGAACATCAGAAGTTGTAGGTACTTCATCACAGGAGATTTTTAAGAAGAGAGTGGACAGTCACTCGTCTGAAATGGCATAGGGTCTCCTGCTTGAGCAGGGGGGGTTGACTAGAAGACCTCCAAGATCCCTTCCAGCACTATTCTGATTGATTGATCTCAACTAACTATAGCTCAAGACATGAATTACTGAAAAAAAATTGTTTGCAGAGATGTCAGATGATATAAAATTCCCCTTTGTGTTGCTCAATTTGAGTGGATTGTTTCCATTCATATATGGCGCTTATCACTTACTGTAATCACTGTAATCTTTGGCCATGCATCAAAGAAAAATACAATAAGAATATTATGCTATGCTTCATAACTCAGACATACCAAGACAAAAATCAGATTATCTTAAAGTGCTTTGAACCAAAACATTTGTTATTCTAAAATGTTGCAACTCAAGGATTGCAAACCACAAGATCCTTTTAAAAAAAACTGGTAAAAATTAGCTGAGTTAAGTGGACATCAATTGATTTTGGGCATAGCAGAACAGTTTTAGTTCAGTCTCATCAAAATGCTGCAAAGCAATTCTATTAAATAGCAATCCCCATTTTATTAAAGTTTGTAGTTTATTCACAATGAGAAGAACTCTTGGGTATTATATTATTTCTTACAGGATTCTTAAGAAAGATTCCAGATTTAAGTTGTATCTAATAACTTTTTATTGGATAACTTTTATAGACATAGTATCTCATTGGTTTTTTTTTAATTTTGCTGCCTCCTCCCCACCTCCTAAACCTTTTCTTCCTTTTCTGTTTCAGTGTAGTACTATACTGAGTGTCTTGGGAATATCATAAATGTCATTTATGAGGATCTTTTGTATTTTATACTGCCCAGTCTTAAGTAGATCAAAATGACAACCACAATTACTAATACAACTTTATTGTAGGAGATATTTGATAAATACTTATTATCTTATCCTACTATTCCATACTTTGCTCTACTTCTACTGATATTCATTTCATTATTGCATGTGCATCTTTGAAGGACTTCAAGCATAGTGGTAGATTATGAGCAATCACTATTTGGGGGAAAAGAAAAAAAATGGGTTTGCTTATAGCAGTAATAATTGCTGTAGAACAATAAGTTTTAATATTAAAATGGGAACAAGAAACAAGAGCAGAAGATAGAGAAATATGGGAACTATAAAATGAAGAAAGAAATTCATTTACATAGAGATAATGGCTAATGTATTAAGAAGAGGGGTTCTGCACGGAGAAGAGGGGTAATAAGAATATATTGTAATTATAAAAATATAGAACAATAGAGGGGGGATGGTACTGACAATTTTTATTAGATGAAGGTACACTCTTACTCTTTACTCACAAAAGAAAGGTGAATGTTGATTAGATAAATTGAATTAATTGAAATGATTTTTGAAGATGTTTAAAAATGAGATTTAATGTCAGTAACCAAGGTTAGTTATTTTTTACTATTATTTTGAAATTATAAATAAATTTTAAATTGGGGGAATATGTGTTGCAGAACCTGATTGAAAAGATATATAATGTTATGTAGCTTTTCTTCTCTTCCTTTCTTTTATTCTATCTTTTGCTTCAAAGGGAATGATTACTACTATGTTAACCACTGAGGTGACACTTTCAAAGTAGTAAATGGGGGGTAAGCCTAGGTTTTCTTTATTCTTTTTTGTGTTAAAGCTTGTATTGACTTAGAACTATGGAAAGAATATGTGATGAAAGGGCAAATCTGACAGATAAAAGAAATATGTAAATGATAAAAGAGCATTAACAATGTGAAGATAGTTTAAGGATAGATATGGATAAACTTTATTTTTATATAGTGGGCAAACACATTGTTATTTTTAAAAGAAATATAAATGTTTAAGAATTATTTTTAATAATTTGAAATGAAATGGGGGGTTATATAGATTGAGATTAAGATTCGAGACTAGGATTAATTTGTTTGGCCCTTTGTTTGCAAAAAATGGAACGGAAGTAAAAATGGGATAAAATAGGAAGTTAAATGTTAAAAATGAATATATAACTATTGTCATATTTGCATGTAAAAGTGATGACCCGGAAATATGCTGTCTACTGAAAAGAGCCTTGTTTGAATTGTTAAAAATTGGATAAAACTTGTTTTTAAAAAAAGTTTTAATATTAAAATGTAAATAAGCATTTTTCTGAAGGGAAAGAAAGTTGTATTTTTAGAAATGTAGGTGGAAATGTCATTGGGGGAGGGGAATCCCCGCAGGACAAAAATTATATCAAACAGCAACAATAGAAGCTTCCCAAAAATGCAATATCCATTTCAACTTAGCATGTGGACTTTTTTGAAACTCGTGGTTGACACTAATTTTCCACAATGGAATTCCATACTAAATTAATTCAGAACAATAGGATTTCCCATTCTCCACCTAAGGATTTCCTGATTGTCTGGTAATTCTATTGTAGCCATAAATGTAGAAATAGGGATGGCTGCATTTTGGAGTTAAATGCTATATGCAGCTTTTAAACTTCTTGAGTCCAATGTTTACTGTGTATGTAAATAGACTTAGACGAAGGGTGGTGACCTTTGTTTTGTTCAGGTGGGATCCAAAGGAAATGAAGCATAAGCTATTTTTCCCATTATGTGTTATTAAATCTTCACAGCTATGAGTTCCTTTCTTCTCTTTCTCTCACCCCCCCTCCACTCTATACATTTTCTTCTTTGAAAAGTCATTTTTTCAGAGCTGCCAATATTTTAATTCCAGCATGCTAGGGTGGATTTCAACCAGGAAGGCTCCTCTTGATAAAGGGAGGCAGGGAAAAAAATCCATGTGGTTAATGTTATGTTTGCATGAAGAGACAGACGCGGAGTGCTTCAAGCTCTTAGTTTATTAGTGACTACAACTCAGAACGGACCCAATTTGGCTGGGCTGCGGCTGCTACTTATAGCCAGCAGCCGCGGTTGCCAGCCAACCAGAGTGCAGGGTTTTCCGCACTTTTAAACCAACCATTTCCAACATTTTACAAGAACAGTTCAAACTAAACCAATGACTTCAAACCTACATACATAACAGTTAACATTTTAAGTGCTGAATGAATCTGCTCGCTTGAGATTAGTTGCTCCAATGTGGAAGAAAGTTGCCAGTGGAACAGTCTACTATCAATGGGTTATAACTGAAAGTAGATAGTAAAAGTAACATGGTTGCTTGATCATTTCTAATTGAAAATTAACCAAGGACTCCCACTCCTCCATTTGAATGCATTCTGTTTTATTTTCTGCACTACATTACACATACAGGTAGTTCTTGCTTAATAATAGTAATTTGGTTTGGAATTTCCATCACTAAGTGATGTGCTTGTAAAGCATGATGCCACATTAGTGCATTAGTGACTATGGGGATACCACAACCATTGTGAGTACAAGGACTGGTGATAACTGCCACTTGTTTAGCTCTGTTTTAAGTCTGAACAATCACTAGACAATGGTTTAATGGTTATTAAACATGGACTACCAGCATAGGAGATGAGTTAAGTTGCAGAAGGCCTGCTTTTAAGGGCTCAGTACTAC
>CM019149.1:247868646-247914825 GCA_009733165.1 Naja naja | reverse complement strand
GTCTCCACCAGATTCAGAAAGCGGGGTTAAAAGTCAAGGAAGACAAATGTACACTCAAACAGACAGAGTTGAGTTCCTGGGGTATATGATTGACAAGCAGGCATCCATCCTACTGATGCCAAGGTTAAAGCAATCAATGGCCCCAAACCTCAATGCAAGGCTGATTTGCATTCCTTGGACTTATTAACTTTATCACATGTTTCCTACCACAAAGCATCTATTGCTGAGCCCTTACATCACGCCTACTTGATAAGAATGCTGTTTGGATCTGGGGCGGAAGGAACAGTCAGCATTTAACAGTATTAAGAGACTAATCACGCCTGATGCTGTGTGTTGATACAATTTCTCTGAGAATTTACCTGTTGTTCTGACTTTGTGACATCCCCTTTGGAGTGGGGGGGTTTGAGTCACAGGCTTCCCAATGGACGGGAAGCTCATTGCATTTTACTTTCTGCACGCTGTCCAAAGCAGAGAGGAATTATAGCCAATTGACAAGGAAGCTTTAGCAGTTGTTGCAGCTGTTAAGAAATTTCATGAATATCTGTATGGCAGGTCATTCACCATTGTTACAGATCACAAACCTTACTTGGCATTGTGGCAGGAGATAAACCTACACCTAATATCCTGTCACCAAGAATGCTGAGGTGGACTGAATTTCTTGCAGTATTCCTACAAACTGATTCACAGGCCTGGCAAGGACATTGGACATGCTGATGCACTGAGTCGTTGCCCACTACCTTGCCACAAAACTAACACCTTCTTCCTGGAGACTGCATTGCTAAGCTTCAGTCCATGCTGCTGAGATTGCCAAAGAAACTGCCAAAGATGCTGTGTTGGCACCTGTTATGGGCTGGATCAAGAAAGGTTGGCCTCTTCAAGATCTACTCACCTTGCCCAACCTTTAAGTCCAGGCAAACTGAATTATCTGTATTAAGAGGATGTATATTGTGGGGTAACAGGGTGGTTATTCCTGCAAAACTGCAAAGGGGGTTTTGGAAATGTTAATGAGGGTCATCCTGGGATTGTAAGGATGAAAGGTTTGGCCAGGAGTTATGTATGGTGGCCAGGTATTGACAAATGGTTGAAACTGGGTAGCCTCTGTCCCAATTGCCAGGTAGTCCACCTGCACCACCTCACGCCCCCCACACAGGAATGGGAATGTCCTAGGGGCCCATGGTCTAGAATCACATTGATTTTGCAGGCCCCAAGAGGGCACACTTTTCTAGTGATAGTAGATGCATACCCAAATGGCTAGAGGTAATTCCAATGACATCCACAACTACTGAGGCTGTTATCAAGCAGCTAAGAAAATTGTTTGTAACCCATGGGTTACCAGATATCCTTGTCTCTGACAATGGCCCTCAATTCACATCTAACATTTTTGAATCCTTTCTAGCTCAACAGGGCATCAGACATGCCCTCACTGCCCCTGGGCACCCTTGACCAACGGCGGGCTGACGCATGGTGGCTTACCAAAGAGAAGCTTCAGCAGCTGGGTCCTGGGGACATCACTGAGAAGCTTGAAAAGCTTCTTAGTGTTCAACACATCACTCCTAGTCCATCAACTAACTTGTCCCCAGCAGAGTTGTTGATGGGCAGGAACTTAGGTCTTCCCTTGACCGCCTCCATCCCACTTTGCACAACGCACCACTGGATTCCACTTCCAAAGTTCGTTCTTTTAGTGTGGGAGATTCTGTCTATGCTAGGAACCTTCTAGGTGACCCTTTGTGGATTCCTGCTGAAATAACTCACATCACAGGCCCTCTTTCTTACAGGGTACAAACAGAGGATGGCCTTCTCTGGAGCAGGCACATTGACCAACTTAGATCCAGGGTCCTTCAAGAACATCGCCCCTGTCTCCCTCTAGGTCCCTCACCTGCTGTTTCTTCTAGGGGGAAGGGGGAACAGGAGGAAAATCAGCAAACAGGAATCAACCCCATGTGTAATGAGCCATTGCGACAGGAACCATCGAACCCTGTCACAAAGCCAAGATCCATCCTTAGAAGGGGAAGATTGCACATCACTACCTGACTTGGGTGCTGACATTGGAATGGAGATGGGTTGGGAGGAGAGACCAGATTCTAACAATTCAACAGGGTCTCCTTTCACAGGAAGTCCCAACAGGGAAATGTCAGCAGACACATTTCCTCTCTCACTGGGTGAGAACGTTAAAGCTTCTGAACCACGAAGGTCTCAGCGTACACGTAAGAGCCCCACCTATTTAAAGGAATACATTAGATAGGTTGGGGTTTGGTATGGACTGAACCTAGTGGGGAGGGTGTTATGTATGTAGGTTTGAATGTTATTGGTTTATTTGAACTGTTCTTGTAAAATGTCAAATGGTATTGGTTTAAATAGTGCGGGAAGAATCCCTGCACTCCCATTGGCTGGCAGCTACGGCTGCAGGCTATAAAGCAGCCGTAGCCAAGCCAGACGGGTCTATTTGAGCTGTAGTCACTAATAAAGTCTTTTGCTGGAACTCCTGCGTCTGACTCTTCATGCAAACTTAACAATTTATATCAACTGTTTCCTAGTATGATTTGATTGCTTATTGTACCCTATGACTATCATTAAATGTCATACCTTATGATTCTCGACTCTTGATGAATGTATCTTTTCTTTTATGTATACTGAGAGCATTTGCACCAAGACAAATTCCTTGTGTGTTCAACTACACTTGGCCAATAAAGTGTTCTATTCTATTCTATTCTATTCTATTCTGTTCTGTTCTGTTCTGTTCTGTTCTGTTCTGTTCTATTCTATTCTATTCTATTCTATTCTATAATTAACCAGTGGAACATCAGAAGTTGTAGGTACTTCATCACAGGAGATTTTTAAGAAGAGAGTGGACAGTCACTTTCGTCTGAAATGGCATAGGGTCTCCTGCTTGAGCAGGGGGTTGACTAGAAGACCTCCAAGATCCCTTCCAGCACTATTCTGATTGATTGATCTCAACTAACTATAGCTCAAGACATGAATTACTGAAAAAAATTGTTTGCAGAGATGTCAGATGATATAAAATTCCCTTTGTGTTGCTCAATTTGAGTGGATTGTTTCCATTCATATATGGCGCTTATCACTTACTGTAATCACTGTAATCTTTGGCCATGCATCAAAGAAAAATACAATAAGAATATTATGCTATGCTTCATAACTCAGACATACCAAGACAAAAATCAGATTATCTTAAAGTGCTTTGAACCAAAACATTTGTTATTCTAAAATGTTGCAACTCAAGGATTGCAAACCACAAGATCCTTTTAAAAAAAACTGGTAAAAATTAGCTGAGTTAAGTGGACATCAATTGATTTTGGGCATAGCAGAACAGTTTTAGTTCAGTCTCATCAAAATGCTGCAAAGCAATTCTATTAAATAGCAATCCCCATTTTATTAAAGTTTGTAGTTTATTCACAATGAGAAGAACTCTTGGGTATTATATTATTTCTTACAGGATTCTTAAGAAAGATTCCAGATTTAAGTTGTATCTAATAACTTTTTATTGGATAACTTTTATAGACATAGTATCTCATTGGTTTTTTTTAATTTTGCTGCCTCCTCCCCACCTCCTAAACCTTTTCTTCCTTTTCTGTTTCAGTGTAGTACTATACTGAGTGTCTTGGGAATATCATAAATGTCATTTATGAGGATCTTTTGTATTTTATACTGCCCAGTCTTAAGTAGATCAAAATGACAACCACAATTACTAATACAACTTTATTGTAGGAGATATTTGATAAATACTTATTATCTTATCCTACCATTCCATACTTTGCTCTACTTCTACTGATATTCATTTCATTATTGCATGTGCATCTTTGAAGGACTTCAAGCATAGTGGTAGATTATGAGCAATCACTATTTGGGGGAAAAGAAAAAAAATGGGTTTGCTTATAGCAGTAATAATTGCTGTAGAACAATAAGTTTTAATATTAAAATGGGAACAAGAAACAAGAGCAGAAGATAGAGAAATATGGGAACTATAAAATGAAGAAAGAAATTCGTTTACATAGAGATAATGGCTAATGTATTAAGAAGGGGGTTCTGCATGGAGAAGAGGGGTAATAAGAATATATTGTAATTATAAAATATAGAACAATAGAGGGGATGGTACTGACAATTTTATTAGATGAAGGTACACTCTTACTCTTTACTCACAAAAGAAAGGTGAATGTTGATTAGATAAATTGAATTAATTGAAATGATTTTTGAAGATGTTTAAAAATGAGATTTAATGTCAGTAACCAAGGTTAGTTATTTTTTACTATTATTTTGAAATTATAAATAAATTTTAAATTGGGGGAATATGTGTTGCAGAACCCGATTGAAAAGATATATAATGTTATGTAGCTTTTCTTCTTTCCTTTCTTTTATTCTATCTTTTGCTTCAAAGGGAATGATTACTACTATGTTAACCACTGAGGTGACACTTTCAAAGTAGTAAATGGGGGGGTAAGCCTAGGTTTTCTTTATTCTTTTTTGTGTTAAAGCTTGTATTGACTTAGAACTATGGAAAGAATATGTGATGAAAGGGCAAATCTGACAGATAAAAGAAATATGTAAATGATAAAAGAGCATTAACAATGTGAAGATAGTTTAAGGATAGATATGGACAAACTTTATTTTTTATAGAATGGGCAAACACATTGTTATTTTTAAAAGAAATATAAATGTTTAAGAATTATTTTTAATAATTTGAAATGAAATGGGGGGTTATACAGATTGAGATTAATATTGGAGGCTAGGATTAATTTGTTTGGCCCTTTGTTTGCAAAAAAATGGAACGGAAGTAAAAATGGGATAAAATAGGAAGTTAAATGTTAAAAATGAATATATAACTATTGTCATATTTGCATGTAAAAGTGATGACCCGGAAATATGCTGTCTACTGAAAAGAGCCTTGTTTGAATTATTAAAAATTGAATAAAACTTGTTTTAAAAAAAAGTTTTAATATTAAAATGTAAATAAGCATCTTTCTGAAGGGAAAGAAAGTTGTATTTTTAGAAATGTAGGTGGAAATGTCATGGGGGGCGGAATCCCCGCAGGACAAAAATTATATCAAACAGCAACAATAGAAGCTTCCCAAAAATGCAATATCCATTTCAACTTAGCATGTGGACTTTTTTGAAACTCGTGGTTGACACTAATTTTCCACAATGGAATTCCATACTAAATTAATTCAGAACAATAGGATTTCCCATTCTCCACCTAAGGATTTCCTGATTGTCTGGTAATTCTATTGTAGCCATAAATGTAGAAATAGGGATGGCTGCATTTTGGAGTTAAATGCTATATGCAGCTTTTAAACTTCTTGAGTCCAATGTTTACTGTGTATGTAAATAGACTTAGACGAAGGGTGGTGACCTTTGTTTTGTTCAGGTGGGATCCAAAGGAAATGAAGCATAGCGCTATTTTTTCCCATTATGTGTTATTAAATCTTCACAGCTATGAGTTCCTTTCTTCTCTTTCTCTCACGCCCCCCTCCACTCTATACATTTTCTTCTTTGAAAAGTCATTTTTTCAGAGCTGCCAATATTTTAATTCCAGCATGCTAGGGTGGATTTCAACCAGGAAGGCTCCTCTTGATAAAGGGAGGCAGGAAAAAATCCATGTGGTTAATGTTATGTTTGCATGAAGAGACAGACGCGGAGTGCTTCAAGCTCTTAGTTTATTAGTGACTACAACTCAGAACGGACCCAATTTGGCTGGGCTGCGGCTGCTACTTATAGCCAGCAGCCGCAGTTGCCAGCCAACCAGAGTGCAGGGTTTTCCCGCACTTTTTAAACCAACCATTTCCAACATTTTACAAGAACAGTTCAAACTAAACCAATGACTTCAAACCTACATACATAACAGTTAACATTTTAAGTGCTGAATGAATCTGCTCGCTTGAGATTAGTTGCTCCAATGTGGAAGAAAGTTGCCAGTGGAACAGTCTACTATCAATGGGTTATAACTGAAAGTAGATAGTAAAAGTAACATGGTTGCTTGATCATTTCTAATTGAAAATTAACCAAGGACTCCCACTCCTCCATTTGAATGCATTCTGTTTTATTTTCTGCACTACATTACACATACAGGTAGTTCTTGCTTAATAATAGTAATTTGGTTTGGAATTTCCATCACTAAGTGATGTGCTTGTAAAGCATGATGCCACATTAGTGCATTAGTGACTATGGGGATACCACAACCATTGTGAGTACAAGGACTGGTGATAACTGCCACTTGTTTAGCTCTGTTTTAAGTCTGAACAATCACTAGACAATGGTTTAATGGTTATTAAACATGGACTACCAGCATAGGAGATGAGTTAAGTTGCAGAAGGCCTGCTTTTAAGGGCTCAGTACTACCAAATATTTGTCTTTCATCTCTTTGTCAGGTGCGCATGGCCATGTAATAAATGTTTTTTTAATATGCAACCTTTGGAGGGGCAATTGTGAACAACCATTAGAGAAAGGAACAACTACCCCATTCAGATAAGCCTATGTTTCTATGAAGAGACATTGCATTTGGGACACAAACTAAGGCAGGCAAAGAGATTATATGTTTTAGGTTGACAGAAGGACAGGCCTTGCATGGAAAAAAAATCCTTGTTCAGTTGGTTGCATTGCTGAACAAAGAAATATGTAGAAAAGACCTTAAGGAGCTTCTCCCAGTCAGATCGTGTTAAACTAGATGGATCAATCTTTATAAAGCTGCTTCTTTTCATTTCTAAACATAATGTGAACTCAGTAACTTCAGAAATTGAATGAAATTAGATTACATATTACAGAACTACTTGCTTTATCACTTCATAGATATATTAACTCTTCTTCCTTTGGGAAGGGAACTATTCTGCAGATATATAGGATCCCCTTTGCTCTTTCACACAAAGAAAGTCTTTCAGAAATGAGAAAGGACATATTTTGTCTGGTTTTAGCCAGACACAGGCTATATACATTCAGGATCCCAAAGAGATCCACTGATCAGCTAAGCCCCTAGGGGTCAGTATAGCTATACTTGTCAGAGCATGGCCATCTAATCTTAGGCTGTGGGGCAAATTTTACAATGCATCTAGATATCAAAGCTTTTCTTTCACCAATTAGCCTTGAAGTTTGAGAGGCTTCTTGGATGAACAAAGCTCTCATTAAATCATGACCCTGAAACAAGGCAGCTCAGAGGTTGCTGGGGTTCAGATGAAGCCTTCTGGGCTAATGAGGCCCATTGCTCTTAGAGAGAGTTATGCCCAAGGGCAAACTGGGAAGAACAATCATCCAATAGCAATGTTGTCTGGCAGGTCTGTTGACATGAAAGCAAAACAGACAAACAGGTGCCAATAGCCAGAAAACCAGTCAGGATTAACTGAATCAACAAAGAAAAGAGTCTCTGGTGCCAAGTTATAACAGTGTCTATCACTGTAGGAAGAAAACAGAAGATAATCTCTGCTTAGACTGGGTCTGTTTCCTTTTTCTCTTGTGTAAATTAGTGGCTTTTCCCTATATTTTGGCTTCCAGTTGCCCCCAAGAGCAATCACTGCTACTCATATATTAGACCATCAGAGGTATTAATTCCTTTATGAGCAAAGAAAGAAAAGTCCCCATCTTCCAGAAAAGTCTGGAGGTTAATAGTGGATCTCTCTCGATTTGTATTCCCAACTAAGGAAAGAGAAGGCCCTGGATATAATTGCTTGCAGCAGCTGTTAAAACAAATGCAGGTCAGGGATTCTGGCATCATTGGACACTATCCTTTGTTATGAAAGCAAACCTGTTAGATTCAACCCAGTCATTAATGTTGCTTTATGTGAATGACATGAATTATGCTGTCCCAACATGGTAACTCATGTTTTTTAACCATTATTTATCAAATTAACTCAATTGTCTGGGTTCATGAAGTACACTGAGCCATAAGGTAGTCGTCATACTGAGTCACAAACCAACCAACCTCATTTTGAAATAGTGTATTGTATAAACTCAGCCATATAAGGCCACTGTCTGGGAAGCTGTAGGTGGAGCCTCTTATGACAGATCTGTCTCTCTAGGAAAAGTGTTTGCATGCTGAAGAATAAATATTAAATAGAAGCATCATATTTTGTTTAATTACATAGAAAATTGAAAAAAATGGAATTTGATCTCCTGATGTTAGAATTCACTATGGACAAAGCTATGATCTCAGAGAGAACTACGGACCTTTCTAACTAAGGATTCTGAGCTACTTTGAAATGCCTTCCAAATCTTTGCATTTTCATGACAACACTGTTGAAGAGTTGGACTGATTTATATCTCTCTTGTTTTCAGGATAATTGAAACTACTGCCAAACAAAAATTTCACCACAGGAGAGGGATGATACTTGAAGTGTTAATTGGAAGGAACCAAACTTGTTGTTATGCTGGTATGATCCCACCCCTGATTGGGTCCCTCCCTCCCCCCTCTCTATGCAGGACCTTTAGCAGTTCAGAGTAGAACAGTAATTTTCACCTCTTTTTTTCAGCACTACAAGTGAAGAGAAAGATTGCCTTCAAATTGTTTCTGAGAATGAGAGATGAAAATGGTAGCAGGGTGACAGTGCCCACAAAAGAAATTTAATGTCTTGTAACAATAAGCAGTATGAATAGCTTGTGGATCAAAAACAGTCTTCTATAAGTAGAATGCAAACAGGGTCTACATAATTTTCAGGCAGTAAACAAAATAGTTTAATCATCAAGTGTTCCTTCACTTCTTTCCTCTGTCTTTAAAAGATCTGCCAGGTGAGTCCTTTAATGATATTCCACCTTATTTAGTCTTTTCTATTGGGTCAGTTTACTGAAGTAACTTTCTATTTCCACCCCAAAAATTGCATTCTTAGAACTATTATCAGAAAATAATTATATTATAAACCTGTAGCATTGTACTACAATTCCTAATTAGCACCATAACTCAAACTCAGCTGAATTATTGGATTCAACACATCAAGATCAAGGATTGGGCAGATGGCAATAATGATCTTTTATCACTTCTGTGTTACCTTTTCCCTGATTTAAGAGCTTCCAAACTCCCAAATGACTCTGGGAAACTTGCAGTATAATCACAAACTTCAGAACATCACTATGCGACTCTTATCATATATATGGAAGCACTGTGCCACACTTTGATATATCTGAAAGTACTCTAATGGAATGTATTTACTCTTCATATTACACTAAGTCAATTTTGTGCAGTGGTTAAGTTGGTACTGGTCTACAAAGTGGGAGATTGTGAATTCTAGTCTCACTTAGGCACCGGAGATGGTTGGTTGATTTTGAGACAGTCATTCTCTTCAGCTCAACCATCTCAAATAGAAGAGGAATGTATCTGCCTTAACTTGTTAAAATAAATGAGATATAAATCTAATAAAAATAAAGCATATCACATGTAATTTTCCTGTCAGGCTAGTACAATTTGGTCAAGCTCAAGAAGAAATCACATTACTGTTCCATGATGAGCTGTTTTCATGAATGATGTTTCATGCTTTTCAAATTTCATACTTTTTTTTGATGATTCAAATACAGTAAGCCCAAAAAGAATTTGTATATCATGTTAAAATTGGGACACATTTCTTTCATCTCTTTAGAATAAACATGAAATTTGCAAACATCTTTCATGAACAAACTGCGCTTTTTGAATTGCAGCAAAGGATTGGTAGAATGTCCAGATGATAAACAGGCACTAGACAGCTCAATTTTGTTCAATTCTGTGTTTGTCCTGAGATATACTAGAATGTCTACTCAGAAAAATGTTCCTTTTCATCCATTATTTATACTCTTTTGCCCCCTTTGGTGCAATTTTTAATGAAAAGAGAAGCCAACACTTAAATAGTCATATAGGCTGCACTTGGAAGTCTTTGTACAAACAATCATAGAAGTCTAAAATATGTATATATATTTCTGTTAACGAGAATCTACCCCTCCACTCCCACCTCCACCCATCTAATGAAAGAAATTTATATTCATGCTCAGAATTGTTTTACAGCTTTGGATTATCATCAGAGACATAAATGTTTAAGCTTTTTAAAAAGTGTCTTGATTACATAAGTTAAACAATGCACAGGTTCCAAAAACTGCCATATTTAAACTTCTCTTCATAGAGCCCTATGGAATTAGATCCAATAGCAATATTAATGCTCCTAATTTCAATACTGTTTATGGAAGGTTATGATTTCAGATCCCACAGTTTTGTTTTCAAATATTGTTTCAAATGTTTAGCTACAAGGGTACATAATATTTATTGAAAGTCACTCATATGTTGTGCTGGAAATAGGTAAAAAGCAAACCAAGGATCCTTGATTTCATTTTTTAATCATAAACATGCCTTAAACATAAAGCAGTCCTTAGCCTAGCACCTATTTAACTTATATGCAGAGCACATCATGAGAAAGGTGGGGCTAGATGAATTACATGTTGGAATTAAGATTGCCAGGAGAAATATCAACAACCTCAGATATGCAGATGATACCACTCTAATGGCAGAAAGTGAAGAGGAACTAAAGAGCCTCTTGATGTGGGTGAAGGAGGAGAGTGCAAAAGTTGGCTTGAAACTCAACATTAAGAAAACTAAGATCATGGCATCCAGCCCTCTCAATTCCTGGCAAATAGATGGGGAAGAAAAGGAGGTAGTGACAGATTTTATTTTCCTGGGCTCCAAGATCACCGCAGATGGGGACTACAGCCAAGAAATTAAAAGACGCTTGCTCCTGGGGAGGAAAGCTATGGCGAATCTAGACAGCATACTAAAAAGCAGAGACATCACCCTGCCAACAAAAGTGTGTATAGTCAAAGCTATGGTTTTCCCAGTTGTAATGTATGGCTGTGAAAACTGGACCATAAGGCAGGCTGAGTGCCAAAGAATTGATGCCTTTGAACTATGGTGCTGGAGAAGACTCCTGCAAGTCCCTTGGACTGCAAGGCAATCAAACTGGTCAGTCCTAGAAGAGATCAACCCTGACTGCTCTTTAGAAGGCCAGATCCTGTAGATGAAATTCAAATTCTTTGGCCACCTAATTAGAAGGAAAGACTCACTGGAGAAGAGCCTAATGCTGAGAATGATTGAGGGTAAAAGAAGAAGGGGACAACAGAGAATACGGTGGCTGGATGGAGTCACTGAAGCAGTTGTCATGAGCTTAAATGGATTCTGGGGGATGGTAGAGGATAGGAAGGCCTTGAGGAATGTTATCCATGGGGGTCACGATGGATCGGACCCAACTTCACAACTAAGTACCCTTCAGATTTTTTTACTTCAATTTTCGTATACCTCCACCTTTGTTCATACCGGGAACTCTGGGAGTTGTAGTCAATATGTCTGAAAGATTTAGGGTCAAGAGAGACTGATTTAAGATTAAATGAAGAAATATGTCCTTTTCAATGCCACATTTCAAGAGGACTAAAGAAAAGGGGACTTATTCCTCTTACACCCATCACTCATGTCTGAAAAGACTGTCCTTTGGTAAATAAATACACAAAATACTAATCAACAACTCAGTTACATGAATATTATGTGCTATCATCTAAAATGCATTCAAATATATCTTTGTGATTACAGTGAGCCTAACCTTTTTGGTGGGCAAAAAAGGAACAAGTGCCAAGGAAAAGGGCCAAAACAAATGAATGGAATGGAATGGAATTTTATAGAATTTAAAGTTAAAATCAGAAAAAAGGATTACACCAAATACGTAACTTAATTAAAGCACTTTTCATGGCAATCATATGTATTCCCACCCCACCCCAAACAGTTTTATGCTAGTTTGAAAGAGTAAAAAGTGGAGAGCTGTTGGGGAATGAAATTCTCAAAATAGGGGGGAAACTCTCCACAACTGAAAATATTTTTGTCATCTTCCTCCTCCTTCTAATCTTATAGTTGGTTTTGCAAAGTGGTTTCTGTCAGGTGCTCTGTCAAGTTTTCCTTTTCCCAGCTTCTGGTTGCCTTGGTTAACAGGACATAAAGATTAATAAAGTGTATTTTGTGTTCTGAATCCTTAAGCTGGGATTTTTCTCCTTTATTGATCTTGGCCCCTGACCCTCAGTTGGGTTTGGATATGTTTGTGTCTGTATAGGAAAATAATAGGGATTCTCCATAGTTTCCGAAAGAATTGTTGTCATTAGTTCGTTGATTATTTATAAAAGGCACAAATTAATACATGATCTGGATTCTTCTCCACTACCATTCCAGTGTCAACCAAAGTACCAGTAAGACACTTCTGAATTGGTAGTGACTAGTGAGCCATAATCACCAGTCCCTCTTGTATCTCAGTAGGCCAGTGAATGACACTCCTTTCTTTTTCCTTGTTCATTGGGACAAGTTAAGGACAATAATTGGTAGATTCACTTAGCTTCTTTTCATGGCTCCCTGAACTTCGTCTTGTAATGGGAAAGACAATTATCATTCACTCTTCATAGCCTGTGGAGGAATAGGGATGAGTAAATGTGAGGTGATATTTATTTATTTATTATTTATTTTATTATTTGGTCTTATATGCCGCCCTCTCTCCCAAGGGACTCAGGGCGGCTCACATAAAAACAACCATACAAATTACAAAAGTTAAAAAGGAATTAAATCAAATTCAACCAAATAATCATTAAAACCCACTAACAAACATTTAAAATATTAAAACAACCCCCCCTCGGTCCAGGCCAGCCTGTTTGAATAACCAAGTCTTTAGGCTGTGGCGAAAGGAGCGAAGGTCAGGGGCCAGTCGCAGCTCCAGGGGAAGCTGGATTCACAAAGTGGGTGCCCCCACAGAGAAGGCCCTCTCCCTAGGGACTGCCAGCCGACATTGTCTAGCCGACGGTACCCCAAGGAGGCCCTCTCTGTGGGCGCGCACTGGGCGATTGGTATTCAATTTAGAATTGTTGACTGAGTAACAAGTCACATATGCAGGGCTGCTTTGTGCCTGCTACATAGGTCTAGTGGTCTGCCTCGCGCCCCCCCCCAAAATAGCCCAGCTGAAACTCACAAATATTAAGGAAAGTTGTAGGGTGTATTAGGAGAAAACTATTAATAATGGGTGAATCCCACCCTCAGCTAGTACTGCAGGAGTCTAGCAGATCTGGCAGGCAGACTGGCACTACCCAGAAATTGCCTGTGGAATTGGTGGAACCAAAACCAAAACCAAAAGAACCAAACAAAACTTGTGTTAGGAAAGCAAAACTTGTGTTAGGAAAAAAGGAAAATATAACTCTAAAACAGCAACAGCTAAAAAAAACCCTTTAAAGTATTTGAGAGGGTTGAGGTAACATGCCATAAAAAATCATTATCAGGACATGTGTCATAATTGGGGCTGTAAATTGTAGGTCTTCCACACACACACATAAAAAAACACAGGAAAATAGGACTATAAACTATATCTTTATTATACTGCAGGAAACAGTAGGCAAAATGGAGCATCTGTTTTATCTGAAGGATGGAATAATTGTACATAACTTATATCTGATTGGCTTTCAAACATCTTGTGCCTTGTTAAACTGTTGCCTTTTTTGAAGAAGCAATTTGGATTTATCTAATTGCTTACCTCATGGTATCCATTGATGATGGAATGCTTGTTTATGTTCTCTTCATTCCTGCTCTTTTATTCAGATAAATCCCCAATTAACCTAGAATTTCTCAATTCCAAATTAAGACCTGACATTTGCAATAACACCATCACTGTGCAGATTAGCTTACAGTTTTGTATCTACTTCTAAAGTTCAAAGTTTTTCCTGGTAATCAGTGAGGTTCTTTTGATCTTCATCACCTGGCATCCAAACTCTGTCCAAATATTTTAGCCAAGTCTATGCAGATTTCTTGACAATCCCATAATAGTTTGCTGTTGTCTTCTTGGATTTGGATTCTTTTCCTAAGTGGGTTGAATTTTCTCATGTCCAAGGAGCCCAACTTATCCTTATTGCCCACTATGCATTATCTTCTTCCCCTTTCATTCAGGCTGGCATGAGCTTATCAAACGTTCATGTCAACATCAATCTCATATTCATGGAAACTGTTGAGCTCTTACATCATGTCAGGGTAGCCATACTCTGGGAGGGGTCTGTTACTGTATTTAGATAATGATTTACTTTTGCCCCCAAATGGACAGGATCACAGTTCAAAGTTGGGTAATAATTCATGAGTACCCGTCGGTATTTATCTCTGACTTCATAATTACGTAAATGATTTCTACACTATCCTGGAAAAAAATGTTTGCAAGGAATTAAAGTTTTATGATATGAATCATCAGTTTGATGCTGGCACCATCAGATAATATTATTGTGTTAAACCCTGAAAAGAAATCCTGAAAATTGCACAGACCAGCTAGGGAAAGCCTCACAGTATGAATTAAGAAAAAAAAATTGAGTGGTTTTGCTGAACATAATGTATCCTTAGTAAAATGTGTTGCAGCTGCACATGGCTTAGAATTCAAATGGACTCACGAAAGTGCCAGTGAGATTCCTTAAAATAATCTTTATGCTAGTGTGTCAGCTATGACTCTTTCTTTGAAATCACTGCCAGCTGACTTCGAATCTTGTACCCGATTGGATTCAACAGCTGGTTTTGGCATCTCAGCTTCTAAATTATTCTGTGAACTAGTCAGCCAAAATGTTAAAATAGATCTGTGTATAAAATACGTCTATTTAACTTTTCAGTGGTGCTACATAGTAGATTGCCTGGCCTAATCTTTAAGGCATTATTTGTTCAAGGCAGGTTAATTACAATATTTCAGGCCAAGCATAATATATTTGTCCTGAATGAAAATAAATTATGTTTTAAAAACATGGTGAGCTTGTTTTGTGCTCTTGTGGAAGAGCAATACTTTTGGCAAATGGCATTACTTTTTTCTTATAAAATAATTGTTTGAAGTAATAAAGGAAAATTAATAATATCAAATATTCTTATATTTCTTTCAAATGTTCTTTATAATAGCAATTTTATTAGGGCTTACAAGCATAAAGAGTAATACAATTTAAAACAAATATAAAAGAAAAAGAGAAGTGCAGAAAGATAGAAAAAAATAAGAAAACATTATATATAAAAGATGATACCCCCTAACAAACATTTATAAACTTCAGTAACTTAACATCTTCTCTAGTACTTCAACTAAAAAAACTTCATTCCATATCTCATTCCCAATTAATAATTAAGTTGTAAAAAACATCATTCAGCAGAAGTGTATTACCAGAAATAGTTCCTGATTTACAACAATTCATTTAGTTTATGACAGTTTTTCACACTTACCATTGCAGCATCCCCTTGGTCAACACTTGAATGATTGGCAACTGGTTCATATATATGATGGTTGCAGTGTCTTGAGGTCACGTGATCACTTTTGGCAACCTTTTGACAAGCAAAATCAAAGGGGAAGCTAGATTCACTTAACAACTATGTTAGTAACTAAACAACTGCAATTATCCACTTAACAGCTATGACAAGAAAGGTCATAAAATGGGACAAAATTCACTTAACAAATGTTTCCTTTAGTAGTATAAATTTTGGGGCTCAACTGTGGTCACAAGTTGAGGATATCTCTATTCCGACTAGTCCAATATCTATTCTATTCAAACTTCAAATAAACATTCTTATCGCATGTTTATTTTCTAATCAGTCAAACTTTTCCACATACTGTATAATTTCTTATAATAAATTTCAATACTTCAATACTTTAAATACTTCCTTGGTATCAGGGGTGGACTTCAAAAGAATTAACAACTGGTTCTCTGGTTGCTGGGTGGGCATGGACATGGTGGGCATGGCCTTGTCAGCCTCCTGCACCACAGTGGCAGGGGGCATTTTCACCCTCCCCGGGCTCTGGAGGCTTTCTTTGAGCCTCTAGGAGGGTGGAAATGACCTCCTTGGGCTCCGGAGGCTCGGGGAGTCCTATTTTTCACCCTCCCTGAGCCTCCGTGAGGGCCCTGCACTTACCTGGGATCCAAAACGGGCTGCATGGGGACTCCTGAGAGGGGAAGGGAGGGTGGGCAGGGCCAGCCAGGGCTGGGATTTGCCAGTTCACTGAACCAGCCATAAAATTAACAACCGGTTTGACCAAACTGGGGCATACCAGTAGCAACTCACCCCTGCTTGATATCATCACAATATACCAACCATGATAGTTCCAAAATGTCTTTTTAGTACCATTTCTAGTTGAGATCAGTGAAATGCAGTTAACCAATCTCTTATTTTGTCTTTAATGAGTAAGGTGCATCTTTTAATTTTCATATTCATGTAAAAATAAATCAATGTGTATCTTGAGTAAAGAGTTTTTATCTCATTTAAGTGTGGTGAACTCTTCCCTTAGGATGAACTCTCCTTTAAAAAAAAAATTAAAATACAGCTCTAGAGGAATGCCTAATTGCTCATAGCAAGAAGAAATGAAATGGAAGATTAAGTCTAAAGCAAGGGAGGAGAACTTATAAAGAAAATACCCCTCCTGTCTCTGCTGTGAGGAATTTGGCAACTCAGGGAAGAAAAAAGTATACCCAAGTATAGACATTCCACATGTGCCCCGAAAAGTACTGTTAGTTTATTTAATTTGATTACACACTCATCCCAATCTAAAATAATAAAACCATAGATTTTTATTTGCTGTACAATCAACTTTTCTCAAAGCAAATAGATGGCTGGAAAGCAAATGAAGCATTCAGTTGCAAAGCAAACATTTTAAGAGTAAAACCAGCAAAACAGGAAATTGTCTGACAATTTCAAGTTTAGCTGTCAGTTTTTCTGTATATAAAATAGCAGGAAGAAAGGGTGTTGCAACTATATAAACTCTTCTGCAGAATCTGTTTAGAGAAAAGTGAACATAAACCAAGGCCAAGGTATAATGGAATATATTATTACTTTCACACTTCACATTATATTTTATAAAGATCTGTGGTTCTTTTTAAAAATGCACATCTTCCAGATTTTATTTTTATATTGCTCTATAGTTCTCTGGTATTGTGGGTTCACTGTGCACACTGCATGATATTTGTATATTTACTCACAATATTTGGTGCCAACAAGCCACAAAATTTATTTTCATAGCTTGTGTTTCTATATTCTAATTGCATCTTGTCCTTTCTAAGTCATTGGGCGTGACAGATTGGCATCACAGTGACCTCTGAACTCAGCAACACTGAGAAATTATGATTTGCTCAAGGCGTATCTTCATAAGAAAACAGTTATGTGAACCTCAGCCTCCCAAGTCCAAGTGCAATATTCACAGCTACTATTAGGATGGTTGGCCAGAGGCATAACACTAAACTGTGTGCTAATTAAAATAGGCTTTACTCTGATAAATATAGCTATGTATACCTGACAGCAATTGTTAATTGCCTTTCCTAGAGGCTGAACAAAAATGAGAACACAAGCCCTGAGTAATTAAAGTTGACATACTGGTTATTTATTTCTTATCAAATATTTATTATGAGTCGCTTTCTAATAAAAAATATCCCAAGTGATGTAAAATAATCAAAGGAACAGTTCCTGAAAAGACAGGGAAAATGAGAGTGATTTTATTTGGTATCTACATATGATGAACAAAAAATGATTCTATAAGATTTATCCAAAGTTTATGTGTTAACACTAATGGTAGTTTGTATCTCCCTCACTTCAGAAGACTGTCGTATTGAGTAAGTAAACATAAAAAAACTTATATGGGTAGACCTCAACTTATGACCACAATTGAGCCCAACATTTCTGTTGTTAAGTGAGACTTTTATTGAGTTTTGCCCTATTTTACCATTTTTCTTGCCACAATTATTAAATGAATCACCGCAGTTGATAAGTTAGTAACCCAGTTGTTAAGTGAATCTGGCTTCACCATTGACTTTGCTTGTCAGAAGATTGCAAAAGGTGATCACATGACCTGGGACACAGCAATGGTCATAAGTATGAACCAGTTGCCAAGTGCCTGGATTTTGATCATGTGGTCATGGGGATGCTGCTTAGGGTGTGTCAAATTTTTCCACTTTCAATTTCCAAACATTAGTGCTCAAAAGTTGTAACATATCTTGGGAATCATAAAGATATTTTGGTTGCTTTAATACAATTTAGATGTGTTTACATAAATATCATAACTTTTTAACATTCTGATTGTTTCATTTGCTGCAAAGGTTGTAAGTGTGAAAATGGTCATAAGTCACTTTTTTCAGTGCCGTTGTGACTTGGAATGATTACTGAGTGAACTGTTATAAATCAAAGATTTCCTGTACTAGTAGAAACTATACATTCAATCCTTTACAGCATAATTCTATCTATCTATTCTACAGCAAATGTGCTTAATTTCTAGAGAAATGCTTTAAGTTAAGCGTGTACAGTTTTGTAGTCTTCTTACATTAAAAAAGAAAGAAATGACTGCATACAAAGGCAATAATTTTGGTCATCAACTTAGACACTAAAATGTTAAATTTTGTACTGGTAGAGCAATCAGGGTTTATAATTGGCTATATATCTTCCAAAGATTTTACACTTATATTGAATGCAAGACTAAAGCCATATTAGAACACTCTTCTGTGTATGTAATTTAAAGCAAGATGAAGGAAATTCAAGAGCATACATGCTGGCCCATTCCTCTAACCAGACTCTTGATGCAATCAAGGTTCCTGATCATAAAGACAATCCACAAGTCCTCAAGTTACAATCATTTGTTCAGCAACTGTTCAACATTACAATGGCACTGAATGAAGAAACTTATAAACAGTCCTTGAAATTCTTGTTGTTGAAGCACTCCTGGGGTCATGTGAACAAAATTTGGGTGCCTATCAATCAGCTCACATGACCAGTCACAGAAGCATGGGGGCACAGTGGTTAGAATGTAGTAATGCAGGCTAATTCTGCCAACTGCCAGTAGTTCAATCCTGCTAGCTCAAGGTTGACTCAGCTTTCCATCCTTCCAAGGTTGGTAAAATGATGACCCAGATTGTTGGAGGCAATATGCTGATTCTGTAAACTGCTTAGAGAGGGCTGTAAAGCACTGTGAAACGGTATATAAGTCTAAGTGCTGAGTGCTATTGCTATCTCATGATCACATGTTCACTGTTGCCAAACTTCTCTGCCAGCTAGCCATAAGCAAAGCCAATGGGGAACCCAGCAGGAAAGGTCATAAGCCACTCAAATAAGTCTCCCCTACTCCCTTTCTTTGCTTGCCTCCACTTGTGTCCTCCTTCCCCTTCCATCACATTCACCCACCAGCATCCTCCTTCCTTTGCCCACCCCCTGTGCTCATATATATGCACACATACATACACACATCCCATGCCCTCTTTCCCCAGCCTCCCTGCACTCATACTCACCCTTGGGTGTATCTTGCACCCTCTTTCTCCAGTCAACCTGTGTTTGGATATGTTCACTCTGCACCTTCTTTTTTTGGCCTCCCTGAATTTGTGCCATACTGTAACACGCACACACACACATACACGTGCAACTTGCACATGGCCTGCACTGGGGCCCCTGGGTTTTCCCCCACTTTCCTGAAGCATCTCCCCTCTTTTTACCTGGGACTCCCTTTGCTTCTCACTTAGAAACCTGCATGTCTTGGGATTATGATCACAACTGGGACTGCCTGGATTGCCATTGCTAAGTGATGCAGTCACAGTGACTTTGCACTTTATGACCACATTGCTTAGCTGTCAGAGTGTTTGCAGCATTGCTACTATAGTGAGACAACCCAGGAGCACAACACAACACACAGAGGCGTTGTCTTTTAACAGTGGTTCATATACAAGACTGCTATATACATAAATATACATGTTAGGCACATACCAGGCAAGCAATAATTCTTCATTACTCTGCATGGAGAACTACAATGGAAATAGAACATGAAGAGAGAGAGAGACACCCTCACATGGCCTCCCTTATATAGACAGCTTCTTAAAGCAACAGTACCCTGCTGACTCATCCTCAGTTCATCATCTTGGCTTACAGATGTTCAGCTATTAAGCCTTCATTACCTCAACATTAGCAATGACAATCCTGGTCCCAATTGCTATTGTAACTTGACATCTACCTGTACACAGAATTAGCAGGCTTCCAATTGACAGAACTGGTTCCAACATGTGCACTGCATGGGAGAGGGGGAAGATGTACTGAAACCAATGAACACGGCATTGATTTCTCCATAGAGTATCAACTTTATATAGAGAAAAAAGATTCTAGATAAGGTTTAGATAAGGTATATTTGAGGGATGGAGATATCCTCATCCTTTAAAAGTCTACTTCTTAAATATTTTCTGCAATACAGGTAGTCCTCGATTTACAACAGCTCATTTAGTGATCATTTGAAGTTACAACAGCACTGAAAAAGGGACATGATCATTTTTCACATTTACAACCATTGAATGGTCACATGATCAAAATTCAGATGCTTGGCAACCGACTCATATTTGTGATGGTTGCAGGATCTCAGGGTCATGTGATCACCTTTTTGCGACCTTCTGACAAGCAAAGTCAATGCGGAAGCCAGATTCACTTAACAACCATGTTACCAACTTAATAACTGCAATGATTCACTTAACAATTGTGTCGAGAAAGGTCGTAAAATGGGGCAAAACTCACTTAACAAATGTCTCACTTAACAACATACATTTTGGGCTCCATTGTGGTTATAAGTCACCATGGTATGAATGTGAAATAAAGAGCCAGTCTGGTGTAGTGATTAAGGCAACAGGCTAGAAATGGAGACTGTGAGTTCTAGTTCTGCCTTGGAAACAAAGCCTGCTGGGTGCTATCACTCTCAACCTTACGAAGGAGACAATGATAAACCACTTCTGGAGGAAAAGAAATGTCAGGAATATAAAACAGAGATTGAAGATTCTGAAGATTTCAGTGAAGTTTTTTTAAAATTCATATTTATAACCCGCCCTTCTCCGGAGACTCAGGGCGGCTTACTTTTTTTTTTTGGAGCACAACCCAATGCAGCATAGCCTTCATTCCATTGTATATGCCTGCTTATTACTAGGGCTTTTTTGCCCCCCCCCCAAGCGGCATTCTTACAAAGTCAGCTTATCGCCCCCAACAATCTTAGGTCCTCAGTTTACCTACCCGAGAGGATGGAAGGCTGAGTCCACCTTGAGCCTGGTAGGATTCGAGCCTGCACTAATTGCAGGTAGCTGGAACTAAGTGCTAGGCGTTTAACAGCCTGTACCACCAAGGCCAAGTTCCCAGTTCTGTGCTACAAAGCCAAATGACTGAAACCATACCAATCACTTTATTACACTTGCAAAAATAAATTTTGTTAAAATGTTGTGAAATAAACAGTGGCACTTTGTTTCAGAGATGAGAGTGCCTTATTGTTGCCTTCCAAAGACTATTCCTGTCACTAAATCAAAAAGTAAGATGAGAAGAAACCACTTACTTTTGTTTCGCCAAACCCAGAAATGCTTTTTAATCTTTTAGTAGCTTTAATTTATTTCGAAACACATGCTAGGCATGTGCCCTGAGTCCTTTCTTGAATTAGTCTCTCCAAAGCTTGAAAAAGTAAAGAATGAAAAGCTTATAACTCCATGGCATGTTTTCCCAGAAACTAAAAATAAGGAAGTGAGGAGATAAAAAAAAGTTTTTGGGACTGGGTAAAAGATCCAATATCTTAATGAAATTAAATTAACAATTGTGGATCTTAATGGGAGGCATAGGAAGATTGCTTTGATTGCTGGAATTATGTGTTGCTTTAACTTCCCCAGCATCTGGGGAAGAAACACTCCAACAGGTCTGCCCCTAGCCTTATAGAAGGCAGGATAGCAGTCAGTGGAAATGTTTATAGACAAAGAAGAATTCTCGTGTGGCATGTTGGTATGGGGAATAAGGGATATTTTGCTGTATTAAAAAAAGGACATAAACAAGAAGGATCACCACTGTTTTTCATTAGCAACAAAAACATTTTTCAATGATCTGTTGATGAAACTGTTCTCTTTTCTACATTTGGTGTCTATTTTCTTTGTTTGTCTCCTTCTCTTTTCCATATAAAGAATAGAAATATTCATCTGGCCAAGGAATAGTTAACAGCAGAATGTTACTCTGCCTGCATATGAAATAGATAATTGCATTGGAATAAGAGCACAAAGGCAATTATGAACCTCCCAATACAATTCAGTAAAGTAGTTTTTGAGCTGGATTTTATAGCATGATTGCTGTAGAAATGAGTATGAAATTTGTTAGGAATCGGTATGCATTTTTTTTCCAAAGTAGAATGGAAAACACTATAGAGATTGTAAATGCATACCTGGAGAGGGGGGCAATGTAACTGACAAATTAAACTATCCAGTTTGATTCAGTCTTGAATGCTTCTGAAAAGAAGACTCAAGAATCACTGGTTGTGCTGATAACTGTATGATACTTATAGAATAATCCCAGTTATTCACACATAAGAACAGTTTTCAGATGTTTGAATTAAAATAACAGTTTAGAAGAAAGATAGATGTACATTTTAAAAACTAGCCGGGTTTATTTTTTATCGGGATGTGTGATATTTCATGCAGAATGGGATTAACTTGTTGAGGGGTACATGCATTCTCAGAACACACTTGACCATATGAAAAGCAAATATTCCAATTATCTGTAAGAGGCCTCTGTTACATATCAAGCAGGATTATCTATCCGGCTTCTTATTTCTGATTATGCAGTGAAGCAGCTGACAATCTGAAGTGACAAAGAAGATAATGATTGGAACTTGGAAAAGTGTTGGCAGGCCTGGTCTCTCACAAGCTCTAGATGGGCAGCTCTCTTAAGTTTGCTGTTTAAAAACAAAAAACAAAAGGCTACAGCCAGGAATTCGTCACTTGAATAGCTACAACCTTTGATCTCACCTCCCTTTCCCCAGCACATTTATGATAAGGGTAGCAAAGGAAAAGTTTTGAAATTAATCGAAGCATCTGTTTTTGTTCCTTCAGGGACTTAGTGGTATATGATAGCTGACATAAATCATCATAAAGATTGGCTGTGTTGACGCAGTATACAAAGAGACTGCATTATTTCCCACTTTACATATTGTAAAACAATAGTTGCGGGAAAGGTAACCCGGGTACATTTTTGTCAAGCTTCAGAATTACAGCACAAATTATCACCAGATTACTAACGTACTTCCTGTCACTAGAGTCCCACTATCTAAATGATTACTACAAGCAATATAGGATAATGATAACACCCCTGGTTCTTTCTTAAGTTACATACCCATTAAGGATTGATTGTTGTGCAATTATTTGAATAAGCCTGGTTAATGCTTTCAGGATGGACAATGCCCCTATTCTGTCCAAAGCCTGAGCAAAATGGCAGCTTTCAATGATATCTTGCTTTTTATCCTTTAAAAAAAAAGACAGCAGGTCTGCATGCAGCTACTTTGAGTAACAAAACAAAAAAAGAACAACACTGGTGCTGGTACTGTATCTCTACCATGATGCCTTGCGTTCCTCAAAGGCCCATGACTAAATAAGAACCCACAGTGTGGTCTTCTTTCACACCTTTCCCCAACTAAAGAACTTTTTACGCTCTTGATTTATATAAACAAGTGGTATGAAGTATGAATTGACTGGAGCATTATAACAACGCCTGCCTTCACCTTTTTAAAAACTAGTTTGTTTTAAAAGGTTTGAGTACAGCCTGAGAGGCTGCATCAGGTCTTCAGTGGTTGGTCTATTAAAATATGTTATTGCATAATTCTGTGTTTATTTTAAATGTGGTGGAGAATTACCTTGTGTTAGAAGAGTTGCATTCTAAGTAAATGAAAAAGAGCAAGGCAAACTTGTGTTGAATCTATTTTGCAGTCACAGTCAGCTTTATTTAGACAAGAAAAATAAACAAACAAGGTCTTAAAACACATTTTGTTCACAGCAGACAAAGATCTTTTAGAGAAGAAGAGGTACTACCCAGTTCTAAACCTTTATGAATAGAGCAAATGAGCTAGCCAAGAATGGTCAAATCAATTTAATTACTGACTTCTCAAGTGCATAGCAGGTTCAGGGAGAAGCCAGTAACTGCTGTATATGTTAGTTCATTCTCTGTTGGGGATCTAACATTATGAGACTTCAGCAAAGTGAGATCATGTATGGTATTACTACTGCATAGATTATAAAATCAAAGAGGCAAGGGCAAACTATTTTTGCAATTAGCACTTAGACTTATATATCCCTTCATAGTGCTTTACTGCCCACTCTAAGTAGTTTACAGAGGCAGCATATTGCCTTCAACCATCTGGGTCCTCATTTTACTGACCTTGGAAGGATGAAAGGCTGAGTCAACCTTATGAGGTCCATACATATGATGAATTGAGCTATAGTTAATAATTTTAGTATAAACTTTAATGTTTCTTTCAGTATAAAAAGTTGCCACCAAATTCCTCCTGATTTTCATCAGAGCTTACTTGATTCAAAAGGTAAAGACCCAATACTAGCAATAGCACTTAGACTTGTATACTGTTTCATAGTGAATTGTCTGTGCGGTTTGCCATATCAACCTATTGCCCCCATCCATCTGGGTCCTCATTTTGCTGACCTTGGAAGGATGGAAGACTGAGTCACCCTTGAACTAGTCAGGATCGAACTGCTGGCAGTCAGCAGAATTAGTCTGCAATACTACATTTTAACCACCGCACCAAGAAAACATCAGGAATTAGTCTAAGCAGTTGTTTGAGGGCCAAAAGGACCATAACTACTGAAGTTTGTATACTTAGGTTGTGGCTTATGATTTATGTGCAGCCCTTCAGATTCAAAGGCAAAAAAGTTGTTTGGTTTACTGATGCTGCAGCAAATACTGAGAAACTTAACTGAATTTGAAAATCAGTTCAAAACATTTATTGGGCCTGATTTATAAGCTAGTGGTGAAATATGATTCAGAATCTGAACAATCAGAGACCGATTAAATTGATGCAGAATTTGAATACAGGTAGTCTTTGACTTATAACAGTTCATTTAGTGAACAACATGATTTATGACTGTTTTTCACACTTACAACAAAAGCAGCATCCCATGGTCACTTGATCAAAATTCAGCTGCTTGGCAACTGGCTCAAGTTTATGACAATTGCAGTGTCCCAAGGTTGTGTGATCTCCTTTTGTGACATTTTGGCAAGCAAAGTCAATGGGGAAGCTTGATCCATTTAATAACCATGCTACTAACTGAATAACTGCAGTGATTCACTTAACAACTGGGAAAAGGTCATAAAATGAGGCAAAATTCACTTAACAAATGTCTCATTTTACAACAGAAACTTTGGGCTCAATTGTGGTCATAAGCCGAGAACTACTTCTACAATGATAGAGATGCAACAATGAACATTTCAATGGAAGAATAATGTTAAATTTACTGTGAATATAATCGTTAAAAAAATGGTATAGGAAGTTTTATTGTTGGTACAGAAGAACCTCTGGTCATGATCATAATTTGTTCCATAACATGATGTTTTCTAATGTTTCATCTTTAGGAATTTCTGGATCGGGGTCATGTTTGATCGCCATCTGAGTATGTGTTCATCACTAGATTCAAAAATGTTGTGAATTTTTTGGTTGGAATCCTATTTGGTCGTGGTCAGAAGCATTCATGACCAAAGGTTCTACTATATATCATTTCAATCTTGAATGCTAAAATGGATAAATCTTTCTCTAAAAATGGTTGAAAATGTAACAACTGCGAGATCATTTTTTTCATATTTGGTGGCAATGTTGTAATGTCAACAGTCTGGAAATAGTTCATATTAGAATGAAATACATTTTAAAAGTTGAATTCCATTTCAATCTGTCACATTTTTATTTTATCCAGCCATATAGTCCCTCTAAGTACTGTATACGGAACTAGTTTTGCATATGCTGACTTCTGCAGGATATATGCTTCTTACTAAAAAAAGTAAGTAAATGTGACATAGAACTTAATACAAAGTGGAAACCAATCACGAAGCTTAATACATGAATTTATATTTCATTGAGATTTTAAGTTTTTGAGGTATAGAATTTATACCTAAATTCTATTTCATGGAACTTTTAAAGGAGAACAGATTATCAGTTTTGACCCAATCCACTGTACCTTATGGTTTTATGTGGTTTTATACACACACACACACACACACACACACACACACATGGCAGGGATACAGTCATATACAGAGATGTTTTACATTTAATACATAATTTACTAATATTATACTAGAAATCTACAATCTTGACATTATTTAGATCCCTTGTTTTTCATGTGGATATTATTATTTTATTTTTCCTGTTTTATAGTCTCTCTTTGTGTTCCATACAACAGAACAAAATAAAAGTAATGTTAGAAGTTTAGTATGGTACTTTTGAATCATTTGCCACTAATAACGAACCTAAGCAATGTCCAGTATTTTTACTATTTACACATATTTGGAATGATAATATTCCAATGCTTGGTGGAACTCAAATAATTTTGACTATTAAATGTAGTCACAAAATGACACAGCCATCCATCCCAGCAGCAACAAATCAGCTATCTTGAGGACTATTCTATAGGACCTGAACTTGAATGTACAATAAAAGAATAAATGTATTGTGTTGTGGAAGATAGGTATGATTTGCACAGAGAGAAATTGTGAAGATCCATAAATGTTACTTCTAGTGGTGGGATTCAAAAATTTTTACTACCGGTTCTGTGGGCATGGCTTGGTGGGCGTGCTTTGGTGGGCGTGGCAGGGGATAGAGACTTTAAAATCTCCATTCCCACCCCACTCCAGGAGAAGGATACTGCAAAATCCCATTCCCTCTCCACCCCACTAACCTGCTTTCCAGCTCCGTTCTCCTGTGCAGGGCAACAAAAGAAGACCCAGCCGATCAACTGAGACTCAGGAGGCAGAGAATAGATGGGGGTGGGGCCAGTCAGAGGTGGTATTCTGAACTACTCAAAATTTCCACTACCGGTTCTCCAGAACTGGTCAGAACCTGCTGAATACCACCTCTGGTTATTTCATCCCAAAGTGCAGTGCTTTGCATCTAGAAAAACTGATTTTTTATAAGCTTGATTGATAGCTGTTGCTAGCATATTTGTTTTGTAACTGAATGTGCTGCATTATTTATATTAACGCTTTCAGATCATTTGAATTTGCATTATCTTTGAACAGTCTCAAGGAGCAGCTTATTTGAAGCAGTTGCTACCATAGCAATATATGTTATTTTTCTTTTTTGTGGAATAAAGGGGTTCAGCTTGCTGTGGGTTTCTTCATTTTAAGGATTAGTAGAGTCTATAGAAAAATGAAGACTATCCTATAACAGGAGTTTTGGAGATATATCACTATGTCCTTCCATGAACAACTTTTCCCTTTGCTGTTCTTATTCTATCAAAAATAGCAGGTGCACAATAAACAAAGAGCTCACCTGAAATAACCTTCCTAGTTTATACTTAGAAATAGAAATCTGTATTCCCAACTGAAAGGCAGGGCATCATTTGTTGTTAGCCCTGAAGTTACTCTGTTCTAGGACACCGCTGTACTTAATTTCTGAATCTCAATTGCAGAGTTTATGAGATTTTGATACATTCCTGTAAATGTGTTATTGCTGAATATCAAGGGATTATTTTGACTTTTTTGTTAAAAAAGTAGTAACAGTGTTTACCCGAAAATAAGACCTACCCCGAAAATAAGACCTAGTGGTTTTTGGGAGCCAAAAAAATATATAAGACAGTGTCTTATTTTCGGGGAAACACGGTACTATCATATTTCTATGAACAGAAGTCCCATTGACTTCATTCTTCAAAGAATACTTTGGAGTGTGAATAAAATTAAAATAGAGTTTCATAATAGACTGGGTATTCCTTGCATGTTCGTCCTGTACAATCATGTTAGCATTGTAGATACCAATTCAGGCCTGGGAGGTCACCAGATACATTATTTTCTTTCCCATTATTTATGACTCTCTCTTTATCTTTGATGGGAGAGTTTGGGAATCAATGACAGCACTCAAGCCAGGGCAGGAATTGCATGGGATGTACTTGTACTGTATTTAGCTCTCCAAGGCAGCTGATTTATCTGCAGAAATGTTTTTAATGGCATATTTCATATTGGAAGGTAATCCCCTATATTCCTTTGATTTTGTAGCTGATATGACAAAGGTCTAAAATAGCATGGAGAGATAAAGATAAAGTCTATGGACAGAATTGGTATCTGGGTCTGTCACAAGGTTGGTTTCTGTGTTTGTATCATTTTAAGAAAAAGGATGATTTCCCAAACCTTATTACCTAATAAAATAGGCACTGGTACATATTTCAGGAACCTAAGTAGATAAAAGCTAATTGATATGATGGGTGGCTCCTTCTTTCTGCTGTCTAACATACTTGCATTCATTCATGACTTAAAGGCATGTATACAGGTAGTCTTCAAATTATGGCCACAATTGAGGCCAAATTTTCTGTTGCTAAGTGAGACATTTGGTAAGACAAATTGCACCATTTAATGGCTTTTTTTGCCATGGTTGTTAAGTGAATCACTGCAGGTGCACATGTGCAGGGTTATGGCGGCTCGGAGGAGTTGAGCGCTGGTGGAGATTGCGGAGAGACCCCCCAGGTTTGGTCGTTCAGGGGGGGGTTTGCTTGCTCCGGAGGGGTGGACCTTGCAGCGGTTCGACCCAGGGTGCTTTCTCTGGGTCGGATGTTGGCGGCAATGCCAGCGATGCCGGTCGGGGGGAGGGGTTGCCTACCAGCTGGTGCCGCACGGTGCGATGGCTGGGGTGCGGCCCCAGCAGCTTCAGTGGCCTTGTTTGCTTCCTGTCGTTCGCGCCCAGAGCCTGTACGGGCTACGCGGGCTGCGCTCAAAGTCTGCCGCCTGACCCAGGGTGTTTCCCCTGGTCCAAAATTTGAACGGCGGCAGCTTGTATGGCGGTGGCGGCGGCAGCGGCCGGAGGTTTCCTTCTTTTTCCCGGCGGGTGCCGCTCAACGCGATGGCTGAGGGTGTGGCCCTGCGGCCTTGGCGGCCTCAGCAGCCTTCGGCGTCCGCATCTGGAGCCCGGAGCCTGGAGCCAGCGTTCATGCCTGGAGCCTGGAGCCAGCGTTCGCGTCTGGAGCCTGGAGCCTGGGGCTTGTATGGCCTATGCTGACCGCGCTGGAAGTCTGCCATCCGACCCGGGGTGTTTTTTGCTGGGCCGGAATGTCAACGGTGGCAGTTTCCATGGCTTGCGCGGCTCACTGGGAGGCCCACCGTCCAACCCAGGGTGTTTTCCTGGGTTGCGGAGTTTGCGGCTGCGACAGTGACGCCGGTCCGGGATTTCTCTTGGCTGGCACCCTGTTGCATTGGTGGGGGTGCGGTGCCTGCGGCCCTATGATCTTGGTGGCCTTGGTGACCTCGGCATTTGCACCTGGAAGTTCATCCGCCTGATGCAACTCGCATTGGAGGCCCATCGGAGGAGATGGCCGGAATTTCTTGGAGGAGCAGTCCGAAGAGCGATGGAGAAGTGGACTTGAGACCTGGAACAATGGAGGCGGCTGTTGGATTGACAGCTGCTGAACTGATTGTTGGAGGGTGCGCTGTGGACTGCTGGAGAGGCTGCTGAGTCATTGGAGGGGCTGTCGGATGGCCCACTGGAGTCTGCTGGAGCTGCTGCATGATCCTAGCATGGTTACAGCACGGTGGAGATGGCGTGGCAACGATGGCGGCATCAACGGCGTTGTTGCTGTTGGTGCTATTGGCTGAGGATATTTGAAGACCTGCCGGGGAGGATGCTCGGGGTACCAGTTTTATTGGGTCCTGGTACCTCCCCGGCCTTTCTCCCTAGCCTTGGATATGACGATGGTGGCGGATGTTATTTTTCGGCTTTTCTCCTCCTTGGAGGGCCTGGAGGATGCAAGCAGAGATGACTGGCTGGTGGAGACATCGGGCCCTTAGTGGCCATCTACCATGCCTGGACCATCTTTCCTCCCCCTTGGATGCCTCAGTTCGCCTCTTGGGGGCTGCATGGTGTGGTGGGAGCACTCCATGCCTGGCCATTACCACTGGGGTGAGAGAGCAGTGGTGTTTGGCCCCCCTTGTCTGGGGCTAGGCTGTGGACTGTCTTCCTCTGTGGGAGAGAGGAGGCTGGACCATGTCTGAGATCATGGGACTTACTTCCCAGCAGGCAGTGGGAGTGCCGCCTGGGTCAAGAGGCCCCCATTGTTTGCTGGCCCTAGAACTGACTGACCATCGGCGACCTGAACTATTTACCATCTAACCTGGACTTTGATCTCTCCCTAGCAATGACCATCATTGGATACACCTACTCTTCTCTTGAGCTGTGGGCACTCAGGGGTATTCCCCTGTCCCTGAGATGGCCTGCTGTATTGTCAAAGCCCCTCCTTGATGACAGATCTTTTATTCCCGAGAGGGGGCATAGCATGACCAAGGGTTTCAAATTACGCTTAATTTGGAAGGGGAGGTTTTTAAATTTTTTAATTGGCCATCTTAAGGGGTTAGAGAGGGGGGTGGAAGGGTCTCCTTGCAGCCCGGGTGTGGGTGGTGTGGGGTGGGGGTTGGGGGCCGTGGGGCCCTGGGGTGGGGACCGTGATTCCCAGGGTGGTTGGGATTGGCAGGAGACGAGGCATAGGCCATATCATGTGCTGGGAGCCACTCCACCATCTCTGTGCGTGGCCACACCCTATGGCCTCCTCCCTAGGGGCATGGGAACCGGGACCCTGGGCTTAGGTTGTGTATTTTAATGCCAGGTCCGTGGCTAATAAGTCTTCCTCCTCAGTGAGATCATTGAGGAGAGGCTGCGACCTGGCTTGTATCACGAAACCTGGTTGGGCCCGGAGGTGTCCCTCTGGTTGATCTATGCCCTCCAGGTTTCTGGTTCTGCACCGCCACGGGCCCAGGGAAGGGTGGTGGGGTGGCTGTGGTTATTCGGGAGACCCTGTTTCCAAGGGAGGTTGCTGTTCCAGAGATAGGGAGTGACCCTCCTCTTGAGGTGGGGCCTAATGGTCGGGTGGGCTTGCTGCTCGCATACCTTTCCCCAGCTGTGGCAGCGGCCCTGCCTGGGCTTCGATGTCCTCTCGGGTGGCGGTGGAGTTCCTGGGCCTTATAGTCCTGGGGACTTCAATCTGCCCTCCCTGGGGAGCCGGTTTGGCCCAGGAATTCATGGCTTCTATGGAAGCCATGGGCCTGACCCAACTGATTCAAGGCCTGACTCACAGGGGGAAACACTCTTGACCTAGTTTTTGTCTCTGAACAGTGGCGTAGTGACAGAGGGCAAGCCACTTTACGCTGTCTGCTCCATGGTCTGATCACTATCTCCTATGGCTGGTCTTCCAACAGGCCCCCACTGCTGGGATGAGGAGCCACTTAGATGGTTCCACCCCAGATGCCTGATGGACCCTGAGAGGTTCCAGGCGGAACTGGGGTCCTTTCCCTCTTCCCTTGCCCACAGCTCTGCCGAGGATCTAGCGCCGCTTGGCAACAGGCTGGATGCCCTCGACAGGGTTGTCCCCATGCCCCTCACATGCCGTGGATCCCGGATGGCTCCTTGGTATACCGAGGAGCTCCAGGAGATAAAGCATCATCGGAGGATTTTAGAGAGCAGGTGGAGGTCCACCGCCTCCCATTACCTGGTAGCTATGAGAGTGGGGAGAAGGTCTCATCTCTCCATTCTCATAGGCTCAAGAGATAACCACCCAGCCGCCTCTGTTTCAGGCTACCCGCCTCCTTCAGACGGGAGGGGCGGAGGGGCGACCACTGCAGGAAGGGCTGAGGAATTTGGTCAATATCTATCGGACAAGATCACCTCGGATTCGAGCGATTGTCCTCCCATTTGCAGTGGTCTGAGGAACGGGATACAAGTAGTCTGGCCAGTGTGATCTGGGATGAGTTCGATCCTGTTTCCGAGGATGAAGTGGACAGGACTATGCGGCTGCCTGAGTTCCACCACATGTTTGTTGGACCTGTGTCCTTCCTGGTTGGCTTATGCCTCCAGGGAGGCCACCTGCGTTGGCTCCGGCAGTTGTCAACGCTAAGGAGGGTGTTTTCCCTCCGCCTTGAAGGAGGCAGTGGTGAGACCCCTCCTGAAGAAGCCTGCCCTGGACCCGACTATGTTAGACAACTGCCCAGTCTCCAACCTCGCTTTTGGCAAGGTTGTTGAGAGTGTGGTGGCTTAGCAGTTTCCACTTTTCCTGGATGAAGCGGACTACCTGGATCCGCATCAACCGGGCTTCCCGACCCGTTTCAGCATGGAGACAGCATTGGTCGTGCTGATGGATGATCTCTGGAGGGCACGGGACAGGGGCTTTTCCTCTGTCCTGGTCCTATTAGACCTCTCAGCGGCTTTCGATACCACTCCACCATGGTATCCTTTTGCTACGCCTCAGGGGCTGGGAGTGGGGGCACTGTTCTTCAGTGGTTCTCCTCCTACCTCTCGGGCAGTCGCGAATTGGTGTTGGCAGGGGGCGGAGGTCGACCCCGAGGGTGCTCTCTTGTGGGGTCCCTCAGGGGTTGGTCCTCTCCCCTCTTTTATTTAACATCTACATGAAGCCGCTGGGTGAGATCATCCGTGGTTTTTGGGTGAGATTCCATCAGTACACAGATGACACCCAGCTGTACATCTCCACCCCGAACCAGAACAGTGATGCCCTGGCCCTGATGACCCAGTGTTTGGATGCGGTACGGATTTGGATGAGCGGAACATGCTTCACTCAACCCGCCAAGACTGAGTGGTTGTGCATACCGGCATCGCAGCCCAGTCAGGAATATCCATCTTTGGCCATAGGGGGAGAGATGTTGCCCCCTGTGGATAGGGCGCAGAATCTGGGGGTCCTCCTGGATGTATGGCTCGGCTGGAGGAGCAGGTGGGGGCCGCTGCCAGGGGGCCTTTGCCCAGCTCCGCCTTGTTCGTCAGCCCATTTCTGGACCGAGATGCCCTGTGCACAGTCACTCATGCCCTTGTTACCTCTAGATTCGACTACTGCAACGCTCTCTATTTAGGACTGCCCTTGCATACCATCCGAGACTCCAGCTGGTGCAGAATGCGGCGCGGGTGGTGATGGGAGTTTCCCATTCTCCCATATTACCCTCCTCGCGCTGCCTGCATTGGTTGCCGGTTGTGCTCCAGGTGAGATTCAAGGTTCTGGTTTTAACATACAAAGTCCTTCATGACATGGGTCCTCAATATTTAAGGGAGCGACTCCTGCCGATATCGAAGTGCCAACCGCCTCTGTGCGAGCACATAGGCAAGGACTCCTTGGGGTCCTGTCGGCAAGCCAATGTCGGCTGGCGGTCCCCCGGTGATGAGCCTATTCTGTCGCGGCCCCTGACCTCTGGAACCAACTGCCCCTGGGACTCTGCCTGGCCCCTGACCTCCACACCTTCCGCCACGACTTGAAGACCTGGTTGTTTGACCAATCCGGGCTGTGACCCCTCCCTGGGGGGGATGGGGTTTTAAAATATCTTAATTATTGTTATTTTATTTTTGTAATTTTTGGGCTTGCGTGGTTTAATCTTTTTTTAATTATTTATTGTTGTGGTTTTAGTTGTGAGCTGCCCCGAGTCTTCGGAGATGGGGCGGCATACAAGTCCAAAAAATAAATAAATAAATAAATAAATAAATAAATAAATAAATTAGTGACATGGTTGTTAAGTGAATCTGGTTTCCCCCATTGACTTGGCTTGCCAGAAGATTGCAAAAGGTGACCACATGACCCCAGGACACTGCAACCGTCAAAAATATGAGCCAGTTGCTGTCTGAATTTTGATCATGTGAAAATGGGGATGCTGCAAATAAGTCACTTTTTTCAGTGATATAACTTTGAACAGTCACTAAATGAACTGTTGTAAGCTGAGGACTACCTGTATTACCTTGGCTAAGTTCTCCATGACTGAAGCAGCTAATCAGTGCTAAATCACAGTACTGTACTGTAAGCCAATTGCCAATAGTAAATGCAGGATGAGAAACGTAATTTAATAAAAGAAGGTATGTACTTGTCCTTATCTTATGTAAAGTGCAATATAAGCTGGTATCAGTAGTACCAAACAGATAAAAAATGGGGGAAAAAAGAAATTTAAAGAGGTGAAAGGAATACCTAGTAGCCCAAGTAGCTCCCATGTTAAAGACAATTAGGACTAAGAAAAATGTGCTTTTTGAAGGGTGACCCAAAGAATGGGACACAGATAATAACAGATACAAGTTAGTGTTAATTATCAAAACTACCAGTAAATCTCTTTCCAGCCTCCTGCTGTTTACTCACCAGCAGGACAATCCATAAAATTAAGAGAGTAAATAGTGTATAAACAAATACATCTCCAAGGACTCCTGATAGCCAGAGGTCATTTTCATAGTACTGCTCTGCAAGGACTAAGCTGAACGTGTTGTTCTAAGGCACTTTTCATTTTGACATTGCAAAGCATCTTGGGTTCATGCTGAGTTATTTTGACCATCCCCAGCATGGGCCACCAGATGATCAACAAAATGTCACCATGGATGTAATGCATCTGGTGAGGATTGGAGTAGATCGAGTGGAAGTGCTAAAAGACAGCAAGAGTAATTTTGTAGGTTCCTGAGGTCAATGTAGATATTGGGCAGGAAATCTGAGAGTGGTGTTAATATATTTATTTATTTATTTATTTATTTATTTATTTATTTATTTATTTATTTATTATTTGACTTGTATGCCCCATCTCCGAAGACTCGGGGTGGCTCACAACTAAAACAAACAACAACAATAAATAATTAAAAAGAGAATTAAACAAATCACAAGCCCAATAATAGCTAAACTAAAATTTAAAATTTAAAATAAGTTAAGAACGATCCACCCCCCAGGAGAGAGTCACAGCCCAGATTGGTCAAACAACCAGGTCTTCAGGTTGTGGCAGAAGGTGCGATATGTTTTGGCTTGCCACCTTCTGTAAAAAAAATAGCAGAGCCTTTTATAATTCTGTAAGTTACCAATTTATATAGATATTATATAGATGAAGCTATAGAAACCCACTTGCTGATTTCCTGCTTGTTATGCTACTGAGATGGAGGGGTGGAGGGATGATAGTAGATAGAGATAGATAGATAGATAGATAGATAGATAGATAGATAGATAGATAGATAGATAGAGATGCATACATACATATCTATATACCTACATACATACATACCTACATACCAGTGGTGGGATTCAAAAAAATGTTCTACTGGTTCTGTGGGCATGGCTTGGTGGGTGTGGCTTGGTGGGCATGGCATTACTTGGTGCGTGTGGCTTGGTGGGCAAGGCAGGGGAAGAGTACTGTAAAATCTCCATTCCCTCCCCATTCCTGGGGGAAGGTTACCACCAGTTCTCCGAACTACTAAAAATTTCTGCTACCGATTCTCCAGAACTGGTCAGAACCTGCTGAATACCATCTCTGCTACATACCTACCTACCTACATACATACATACATACATACATAATAGATGCAGACCATATATATATATATATATATATATATATATATATATATGTGTGTGTGTTTTCGTAGATTTTCACGGGTAAAGGTATGTAGGTCTTGGTGTATTCGGTCTTGTCCGTAAGATTGAGAATACCTTGGCAACGCTGCATCAAATTCATCCTAGTGTGGTGTTCTCAGCTTCGTCTTCTGGGAGAATGAAGCTGAAGATACACCAGCCTGAAGATGACGGATGAGATTATTGTAACGCAGTTAGGTATTCTCAGTTTACATGGGGATAGATTCGACAATACACCAAGACCTACACACACACACACACACACACACACACACATATATATATATATATTTGTTTTCGTGGGATTTTCACACACACACACACACACATATATATATATTTGTTTCGTGGATTTTCACGGGTAAAGGTATGTGGTGTATTCGGTCTTGTCCCGTGTAAGATTGAGAATACCTTGGCAACGTTTCGACGAGATCCCACTTGCCATCTTCAGCACACCACACCTCCCCTCCAGTATTTATAGAGAGAAGGCAGCTCAGATCACGCTTTGCTGGCAGAAGCACAAAGCCGAAGACACCAGCCTGAAGATGGCGAGTGGGATCTTGTCGAAACATTGCCAAGATATTCTCAATCTTACACGGGACAAGACCCGAATACACCAAGACCTACATACCTTTACCTGTGAAAATCTACAAAAACATATATATACAGATATAGATAGATCTTGGTGTATTCGGGTCTTGTCCCATGTAAGATTGAGAATACCTTGGTAACGTTTCGACGAAATCTCATCCGTCATCTTCAGGCTGGTGTCTTCAGCTTCGTTCTTCTGGGAGAAGTGTGTGATAGTGGCTGTTTTTCCCTTTTACACCAAGGCCTACATACCTTTACCCATGAAAATCTACGAAAACAAATATAGATAGATATAGATATAGATATAGATATTCATATTTATATGCTGCCCTTCTCCGGAGACTCAGGGTGGCTTACAATTTTTGAGCTAACCCAATGCACTCAGCAATAGCCTTCATTCCATTGTATATGCCTGCTTACTACTAAGCGGCATTTTTACAAAGTCAGCTTATTGCCCCCAACAATCATGGGTCCTCAATTTACCTACCCCGAAAGGATGGAAGGCTGAGTCAACCTTGAGACTGGTGGGATTTGAGCCTGCAGTAATTGCAGGCAGCTGGAATTAAGTGCTAGGCATTTAACAGCCTGCACCACCAAGGCTCTTGTAGATCTTCATAGGGCTAATTAAATTGAAACAATAAAAATAACTAAAAGCATATACTTTTAAAACATTTTCTCTCAGAATGACAGGGTATCTTTGCATTTCAGTTTGCCAAAGTTCTTAAAAAGTTCCAGCTGTACCTCTGGAACTTGTCCTGCATTTTCTGTCCTTCCTTTAGCTCATTCTTGATGAGTGAAAATGTTTAGATTTTAAAAGGATCTTCTGTTTCTCAAGAGGGAATCTGCTCCTTCTGTTTATCCTCTACCTGTATTCCTAGTTCTCTGTTTTTTGGCAAAGACATTCAGTAAACCCACAGTGACGTTAGAAGCAAAGAATTAGAGTTTCAGTGGTGTAATTAAGTGAAAGGGGCAGATGAATCCTTAAACAAATATCATGTTTTGATACAAATGTCGTCAGTAAAAACTGAAAAGAAAAAAAATGTTAAAAAATACAGAAGCAGAATTGTTACAGAACAGAAGAGCTTTTTCAGACTTTTCTAAGCTGTATCAGCTGCAAGGAAAGAATGTCATTGTGTGTTCTTTATTGTCTATTATTCTCCCGGGACACGGTTTGACTGAACCACCTCCTAAAGACAGAAACACACTTTGTGCATTGACAGAATAAAGAGAATAAAAATAAGTCTCCTAAAGGTATAATTCAAGGCTCATCAGTAAAAGTAGAGCTGGTATTTATATTTTAAAAATGCTGTAGATTTATTTGCTTTAGGCACCTGAACATCTATCAGAGAGAAAGCTTTATCATATTCTGGTCACAAAAATCTGAACCATCACTAGAGGACAGCAAAGAGATTTTTCTGTATCTGTTTTGCTGCAATCCAATGAAAATTCAGTTTTGTGTGTCCCAGATTCTTAATGCAGAGAATGGTAGTAAAAAGATTCTGCATTCTTAGCCATTCCCCCCTCCCTGCCTTCGCAAAAAAGCAGCAAAAATCAGCACTTCTTTGTCATTCTCATGACAGTGAAGGAGGGGCTCTTTTGTAGGGCATCCTCCAACCTTTATGGAAAATCTAAAATCTATCTAGAATGCAGAAACCCTGACCCAGATCTAAGCCTCTCTCCTTTGCTGAAGTTAAAATTTCCACTTGTACATTACATTAAAGCCTTGATAGAATCTAGTAATTTACAGTATGTTTATAAAGATAATTCCTTGTAATATATGAGTGACTGCAGGTAAGCTAACTTTTATAGCCTGCTTATTTTATTTCCTTCATTTTTATCCTCTCCTTTCTCAAAGGGGTGAAAAGGACTGCAGAAGATGATCTTGCAGCTTATTTATTTATTCATTTGATTTGTCAATTGCTTACAAGATAATAAGTATAAGTATAACATAGTTATGAATACATGAAATGAATACATATAAGAAAAATAAAAGAAACAATAGGACAGGGACAGTAGGCACGTTGGTGCGCTTAACAGGGTAAAAGTTAGTAGCTGTGTCAAACTCATTTCCTACACTACTCTGATTATTACACAGATATGTACCAAGACATGGAAACAGTCATATACCGCTTCTTTTAAAACTCTACTGGAAAAAAAAATCCAGTATCCAGCTGCAGCACTAAAAGAATTATTCAGGTCTATATAATTTGTTCTATTCTGAGGGAACTTGCCTAAAACTGATATAGATGCATTTCACTATGCCTTCAAATTTGTTGTAGACTCCTCAAATAAAGTAAGGTTAAAATTATGTTGAGCGTAACATCAATTTCTTGTTTGAAATCAACCCTTTTAGTTCTAACCTGTATTCAGTTATCATCAACTGGGTAAAGAGATTGTGCCTCCAGTGGTCAAATAAATGTATTGTCAAGAAGGTATTTCAGCAGAACCTTCTGGATAGAGCAGTGATGAGGTTTCTAAGAAACTCTGTATGATATAAGATCTCTGACCCAAATATTGCATTACGTATACAAAGTAGACTTTTCACATGACCCCATGGATATGGCTATCTAATGTTCTGCCAAACTCTAACCCTCTGGGAACATATTCTTGTGGTTTCCTTAATTATGTCTTTCTTGGGAGCATAACATCCTTGGCTAAATTAGACCGTACAGAATTAAGTAAAGACTAAATACTAATGAAAGAATGCTTAATTATTTCCATTAAACAAAAAAAGTCACTTTTCTGAGGCCTGAATGAGAAACAAATGTTGACTTACAAGCTTATAAGAATATATAAGGCTTATATTTGCACAGGTATATAATTATACAACAATTTTGTACAATAATTTTCAAAGAGGAAGCAAACCTATCACTGAGATTTGATATCATAGTGTTGTCGAAGGTTTCTGAATCAGTAGACAAGCAATAGATACTGAGATATAGGCAAATTTCAGATTTATTTATATATCTACTTCATATAGCAACCCATCTCACCAAAAAAAGCAACTCTGTGAGGCATACAACAAAGCCAAAATAATTTAATTTTTTAAAATTTTATTCACATTTATATGCCGCCCTTCTCCGGAGACTCAGGGTGGCTTACAATATTTGGAGCACAACTCAATGTGCTCAGCAATAGCCTTCATTCTTTGTATATGCCTGCTTATTACTAGGGCTTTTTGGCTCCCACCAAGCGGCATTTTTACAAAGTCAGCTTATTGCCCCCAACAATCTTGGGTCCTCAGTTTACCTACCCCGGGAGAATGGAAGGCTGAGTCAGCCTTGAGCCTGGTGGGATTTGAGCCTGCACTAATTGCAGGCAGCTGAAGCTAAGTGCTAGGTGTTTAACAACCTGCACCACCGAGGCTATCTGAAATACTATTCTTTATGAATTATTAAAAAGATTAAAAACTATAAAATAGAGCTAAAACAAAGACTTGTTTCTTCTTTGGCTGGGATGTCAGGAAGGAAAGGCTACATGAAACACATTTATTTAAATATAAATGAGAAAAGTTCAAACAGCTACTCCAGTGAGGTTAATAGTAGATGTACTTATTTATATATGTTTCTCTGTTCTCTCTCCTAACCTTTCCTGTTTTTGAAAAAAAAGAAGTATTGGCATCTCATCTCAAGATTAAAAACTGAACCTTTCCCAAGATCTGGATTCTATTTCACAGAAAATACTTTAAACTGGAAGCACAAATGCTACCATGTAAAAGGCTAACACCACCAATATGATTTACATGCTTGTATTTACGGATTTGTGTAAGGATAACTAATTTCATTCATATTAATCACATCACATTCAGTGGTGGGATTCAAACATTTTTACTACCTGTTCTGTGGCTGTGGCTTGGTGGGCATGGCAGGGGAAGGATACTGTAAAATCTCCAATCAGAGGTGGTTATTTACCGGTTCTCCAAACTACTCAAAATTTTTGCTACCGGTTCTTCAGAACTGGTCAGAACCTGCTGAATACCACATCTGATCACATTTCAGAGCTATTTCTACTTTCATGGGAAGTGGATGGAAGTTTTGGGTGCAAATTAGACTTCTTTACATACTTCATTTCTGTGTGAAAGTATGGACAAATTTGTTCTGTTCATACAACAATGAAAAGTCAGGATCCAAATGTATTAGTGAGGCACTGTTATTTTTCTCACAACTAGTAGAAATGACATGGTTAAGCCTATTGGTTACCTGTATGCATTTTATTTCCTTGAGAGAGAGGGAGGGAGGGAGGGAGGGAGGGAAGGAGAGACAGAGAGAGAAGATAAATAGTAACTGAAAGACTTCGGCTTGGTCTGCTCTGCAGAGAGAAACAAGCTCTCTATAGTAAAGTTGAAGTAGAAATTAAGATTCAGCATTAGCTTTTAAAAGATAGTTTCACAGTATCACTGGTGAAAGTTTTGTCTGAATACATTTCAGTAAGGTTATGATTATTTGTACTTGCAAGTCTGATTTTATATATACCTGATTTTTTGTTGATATTGATGATCTTTAAAATAAGAATATCAGGCATATTTTGTGTGTGTACAATTATGGCAGTGGATTGTGGAGAGTTTTTATTTATTTGTTTGTTTTAAACCAATGCTTTGTTTTTCAGTTTGGCACAAGAAAGTATGGAATGGCACAATTAAGAGATTCAGTAAGACATTTTAATGCATTTAGCAATTTGATTCAGAGTTCTGTGTATAGATGAACTGAATGCTTCCCAAGTTGACTGAACAATTTGAATTTTTTTCAAAAATGCTAATAAAATACTAATATGTACATTTTTCCAATTGATTTCAATAGCTAAATAGAAGCAGTTTAATTTTCTGAATTACTGAACAAGCCAGATAGAACCTGTTTAATTTTCAAAAAACATTTTAGAAATTCACATCCAGTTAAGGCTGATTTGTATATCGCTAAAATCAAAGTCTCACTCCTGATGATAAAGAAAAAAAAGATGGAAGGATTATTACATCTGAGGGTTTTTTATTATTAATTTTCTGTCTCTCCAGCAAGTTCTTCACAACTCTCCACCAAATCTTAGGAACAGACATGATAAAGGATTTTCTTCCATAAAGCTTTCTGAGATCACAAATTGTGGTAGCCAGGGAGGTTGCTAGGGAGCTGGATAGATGTTCAATGGAAAAAGCAACAACCATTTCCTCCATAACCTCAGAATGGTAACACAATGTCAGGGGAAAAATCAGAACTTTTTGGAAGTGGAAAAGTTGCCTTTTATGGACCAGTCAAGAAGGACAGTACTTAGTAGCATCTTTCCGTTCAGTCAAAGAGGCTAAGCTGATGTATGCTTTTGTATGGGATTCAAGTTTGAACAAACAAGTAAAAGCAAAAGCCTTTGGAATCAACTGTTTTATGCTCCAAATACAGGATTTGAATCTTCTGATTGTTAGTCTCCATTCCGTTGTTCAGCTGGCCAACAGAATCCACAGATAATCTAATGTTCACCATATTTGGTTGCTTAAGGCAAGTACTCTACTTACTTGACTGTCCTGCTTATGTGGGCATACTTCTTTCTATAGAAGGGTTATAGGAGGAAATAAAAATGACTATCCCATCAAACTATTCAGAGGTGTGCTTGATTTCATTGTGGTTTAGTATTGGGAGACCTACCATATAGACTGAGTTTCAATTCAGTGTACTTGAGACACATAAATGCACAGCTCCTGGAAAATAGAGGAGAAGGTTCCTGTTTTTCTTCTAGCACAGCTATGTTTTGAATGAAAAAATACTAAATCGTATTAAGTCTCACAAACCATATTTTGCAGAATGGTTTCCTTTTAAAATTATGACTTCATAACATATTTAATGTTTTCCTTTATTATGCTTTAATCATTATCCTATAATTTATTATTGCCTTAAGCATTTTTAATGTTAAAAATAAGAAAACAATTTTAATAACTAATACATGAATAATAATTTCTTCTGGCAACCTTCATATCGTTTTTCTGTTGGCAGCTCTTCTATTCATACCCCAGAGTCAATATTCTACAATGTTTTCTAAATTGCAGCATCTCTTTGCCTGTGCTCTTTGCCCTCATAAACCTAAGTCAAGGCTATAACAATAAGTTGCCAAATTTTGAAGAATGGGAGGGTTGGAATCAGGTGGAGTTGTGATTTCCTGTGGCAGTCTTCAAAGGCCACAAGTTCACAAATCAGTTATTATCTTTTCATTTTCTGAAAACTGTTTCACCTTTAAAAAAAAGTATTGATCAATACCAAAAAAAAATGTATTGATTTTTGCCTCATTCTTCTAAAAAAATTGAAAGGCTTGTTTGGAAAAACAACCATGGTTTTTAAGCAATCATCTTTAGCAGAAAACAACAAAATATCATTTTCTATATGGATTTTTCCCCCAGGAAGGAAGTTGGGTCAACTGCATGGTCTCCTGGTTCTACAACATTCTTTCTATGTGGCAGCTGAGCCTGTTGATTCTCAGCTCAGTTGCAGTTAAACAAGAACTTCTTCTGCATTACTAAAACTCTGTTTGGAATACTGTACCTATTTTTATATACTTCACTTGAACAGGGACAGAGGAAAACTACTAGTTGATAAGAAATATGGAAATTATGACAATAGTTTAGAGGAACTGGACATGTTTAGCTAATAAAAGAGAAAGTATAATGGTAGTATACAAAGATATTAAGACTGTCTCCCTCAGCTTGTCAAAATCAAGGATAAAAAGGCAGGATTTTTACTGGAAATGATGGCTGCCAAGTGGTATTCTTCCACTTCTCCCATGGACACCTTTGCTCCAGTGTCATCTTTCTTTTTAAGAATTAAGGAACCAGAAGACTCTGACTTGTAGTCCCACCTCAGCCATGAAAGCCAGCTGGGTGACTTTGGGTGAGTCACTCTTCTCTCAGCCCAATTCACATCACAGGGTTGTTGTTTCAGGGAAAATTGGAGAAACAAGGAGTATTAGATATGCTCGCTGCCTTGAGTTATTTATACAAATAATAAAGGCAGGGTAAAAAAAACCCTAATGGGTGGATATAATATGGGAATGGGTCCAAAAAAAGGACAAAACAAGATTAATAGGCAATGACTTGTGGGAAGGAACATAAAGGGAGTTGCAGGTCACATTCTCATAGATAGGTTCTCTGCTGGATACCATCCAGTTTTGACTTTAATAGATCTTCATGGTGGCAGTCTCAGTTTAAAATGTACTGTAGTTTTTTAAATGCCATTATAAGGCCAGGATATCTTCACTCTGTTTAAAGGAAGATAAGGAATAAGTCAAGCTATTGAAACTGGAAGGCCTAGCTAAACAGTGAGCATCTGTGGGTTACTAGAAGAGTTGATTTGTATTATTATGATACTAAAAGACCAATGTACACTATATTTTGCTATTTTGGTTACTTATAGTTATTAAAGTCAAAAAATCACATTCTCTGAAAGCTCTCAGAGAAAACGGGTGGGTAAATGGATAGGGGAGAAATTCAACAAAAGAAAAGCAATGCTTCTTGATGAAATCTAAGGCTGTGTGCTGTGTCTCTGGAGAACTTCTTGACTCAGGATGTTTACAGTTGACAAAACTCTCACACTCTTTCTTCCTGTGAGTCTTATTTCCTATTGAACAAAAAGATGGAAATACAACTATTCTTCTCTCTTTCTCTCCATCGCCCTTAAGTTGACAGTTGTTTCAGTCTGCTTCTTGTGTATAGGTACACAAGACTTACAACAGTTCAATTGAAATTACAACTGAAAAAAGTGACTTAGGACCGTTCTTCACACTTGTGACTTTTTCAGCAACCCCATGGTCACACAATCAAAATTCAGGTGTGTTATGTATGCAGGTTTGAATGTCATTGGTTTAGTTTGAACTGTTCTTGTAAAATGTCAGAAATGATTGGTTTAAAAAGTGCGGGAAAATCCTGCACTCTGATTGGCTGGCAACTGTGGCTGCTGGCTATAAGTAGCAGCCACAGCCCAGCCAAATCGGGTCTGTTATGAGCTGTAGTCACTAATAAACTCTTCACTGAAGCACTCCGCGTCTGACTCTTCATGCAAACTTAACACTGGTGACAAAGGTGGGATCCTTCCTGAAGAGAAGACGATGCGGAAAACAAGCTGAGAGAGATGGCTGCACTGAACACCCCCCCAGCCCCGTTCGATCCAATGGCAGAAGACTGGGACTTGTACGCAGATCGTTTCCAAATGTATTTGGAGGAAACGATCTTGCCGACATTTCAAGAAGCGGAGAGAGCATTCTTTCTCACACTGCGGTCCGCAGTTTTCAAGATGGCGAAGGCATTGGCGGGAGCTGCAGACGTGAAGGTAATGGAATGGCCTGATTTAGAAAAGCTTTTAAGAGCCCATTACTCAAGTATCGTGCCTCATTAAGAGACACGAGTTTTACCGTCGGGATCAAGGGAAAGCGAAAACGCGTTAACGACTTCATGGCAAGTTTAAGAGACATTGGGGTGCATGCGAGTTTAACAACTTGGAAGAGGCCATGCGCAATCGATTTGTTCTAGGCCTCAAAGACAAGGTGCTTCAGAGCAAATTATTATTAAAACCTAAGATCACGTTGAAGGAAGCCATAGAAGAGGCCTCCACAGCAGAAGCCACCAAGTCCTCAGCAGCAGCCATACTTTGATTATGTGTTAATCTCTGCTGAAAATGACACTCAATTACAAGAGAGACTCAGAAAAGTCCTTACCAGATTCAAGAAAGCGGGGTTAAAAGTCAAGGAAGAAAAATGCACTCTTAGAACTGACAAGGTTGAGTTCTTGGGCTACATGATTGACAAGCATGGCATCCACCCCAGATGCCAAGGTTCAAGCAATCAAAGAAGCCTCTAGACCAAAATGCAAAACAGATTTGCAAGCCTTCCTTGGACTTATTAACTTTATCACATGTTCCTACCAGAAGGCAACCATTGCAGAACCATTACACAGACTACTGGAAAAAAATCTGCTTGGGTCTGGGGCAGGAAGGAACAATCAGCATTTAACAATATTAAAAGACTAATCACGCCTGATGCTGTACTGATACAATTCTCTGAGAATCCTGCCTGTTGTACTGATCAGATGCATCCCCTTTGGAGTTGAGCCACAGGCTTCCCAGTGGGAGGAAGCCCCTATTGCATTTTACTCTCACACTTTGACCAAAGCAGAGAGAATTACAGCCAATTGGACAAGGAAGCATTGGCAATTGTTGCAGCTGTCAAGAAATTCCATGAGTATCTATATGGGAGAAAATTTACCATTGTCACAGATCACAAACCTTTGTTAGACATTGTGGCAGGAGACAAACCATTCACTATCCTGTCACCAGGAATGCTGAGGTGGACTGAATTTCTTGCTGCTTATTCATACAAGCTCATCCACAAGCCTGGCAAGAACATTGGCCATGCTGATGCCTTGAGTCGCTGCCCTCTTCCGTTTCACACTGAGGACATTGAAGTTGAGGTGCTACACCTTTTCCTAGAAACTGTTGCCAAGTCATACATGCTGAAATTGCCAGAGAGACTGCCAAAGACACTTTATTGGCTCCAGCTGGATTAAGAAAGGTTGGCCTTTTCAAGATCTATCTCACCTTGCCCAACCTTTAAATCCAGGCAACTGAATATCTGTATTAAGAGGATGTATTTTGTGGGGTAACAGGGTGGTTATTCCTGCAAAACTGCAAAAAGAGGTTTGGAAATGTTACATGAGGGTCATCCAGGTATTGTAAGGATGAAGGGATTGGCCAGAGTTATGTATATGGTACAGGTATTGACAAAATGGTTGAAAACTGGGCTGCATCTTGTCCCAACTGTCAGGTAGTCAGGCCTGCCCCACCTCTCACCCCCACACAGGAAAGGGAATGTCCTAGGGCCCATGGTCTAGGATTCACATTGATTTCGCTGGCCCTACCAGAGGGCACACCTTCCTTATTATAGTAGATGGCATATTCCAAATGGCTAGAGGTCATCCCTATGGCATCCACCACAACTGATGCTGTCATCAAGCAGCTTAAAGCTTTTGTAACCCACGGGTTACCTGATGTTCTTGTTCTGACAATGGCCCTCAATTTACATCCAACCTTTTGAATCCTATCTAGCACAACAGGGTATCAGACATGCCCTGACAGCCCCTGGGCACTTCTGCTAACGGCCGGGCTGAACGATGGATGCCTTTACCAAGGAAAGCTTCAGCAATTGGGTCCTGGGGACATCACTGAGAAAGTTGAAAAACTTAGTGTTCAGCACATCATCCTAACTCATCAACTAACTTATCCCCCAGCAGAGTTGTTGATGGGTAGGAAACTTAGGTCTCCC